>JAYMTK010001388.1:0-16557 GCA_036897405.1 Pelargonium myrrhifolium | reverse complement strand
CTTCTACACTAGGAACACTTAGAAAGTTCTACTGCTGAAATTTTAGAATACGGGGCTTTTCAGCTTCAATTAAGGTTCCGCTCTTAAAAATATTAAAGAAAAGAAGTGTTTATTTTTGAGAGAATCCTTGAGAAAAGTATAAGAGAGGCCTCAGGATAGTTTAGGTGTTGAACTCCTAAGGAATATGCCGGAAAGCTTGTAGATAGGGGGATAACAGGGGGCTGTGAATGAATGAAACATTCGGTTAGCTTTAACGTACCAGCAATTCTTTAATCAAGCTTAACATAAGAAGCTCTCCCAGGGATTTAGTCTACAAACTTGTAATATAATAATAAGAAACCTGCCTTTAAAAGGCGTTTAAGGGGCCCATTCAAGTGGATTCTATCTTACTGTTTATAGTTTATATCCGGAATATGGATCAAAAAGGCATGTAAATCGGTAATTTTTCTTTAATTCTATGCGAGAGACAAACCCCGGCTCGATATGGATGCCGGATAAAAGTTGCGTATATCTATACATAATCAGGAGGTACGAAAAAAAGACCCAGCAATGTCTAATACTACAAGCGTACCTTGTTAAACTCCTTACTGTTATTAGGAAATCCTTTAGACTTTTTTTTTATTTATCATGCAGAACAGAACTTCTCTTTACTCCATTTGAGCTTTTAAGAGAGTTTACTATTTGTTTTTTGAAAGGAGTGCATGAATCACTTATATATAAACTGTTCTCAAATTCTATACTTATTCAATAGGTCGTTTACTAAATGAAATAGAGCAGAATCTTTTAGTTGACTTCATTCTCAGCCCTCATTGTCTACTTTTCAAGTTAAACCGGAGTAAAGGAACTCCCGAGTTCTTTGCGTTCGAATAGAAAGTACCATTAGCTTGAATTCCTTTGAAGCTAAAGTAGAAAGAAAATCGCTTATATAGGTATAGGGCTTTGTGAATTTAAGCTTACTATATACATACTCTTGAAACTGAAAGGGTAAGTCGGAATGGGGTGCTTTTTATTTTATTATAAACTAGCTATTCAACTGCTTAGCATGCAATTAAAGTATGGTTTAGGGACTACATCTCCTAAAAAAATAGAGCTATAGGGGCTCCGCTAGAGAGTAGGTATGAAATTCCTTAATACGCAAGGCTTTTTAGCAGATGTGTTTCCTTAACGCGGAGTAAGAGTTCTTGATTTGATATGTTAAGCTTTTCAGTTTCCGTAGAAAAATCTTTAGAAGAAGTAAGCAGTTATAGTATTAGTCTCTATTTGAAGTTCTTTAGCTTTGTTCCAGGTTACCCGGGGATCCTTTTCCTGCAGCTCGTTCCTCGGTTAACTTGTCTCAAAAAGTATGTTTACTAATCAGTTTTACCGCGACCTTTTCAGAAAGAGGAGCTCTTCTTTTTTATATTAAATATTAAAGCAAGTTCTATACCTTTTTTTGTATACATAAAAAAGCTTTTCCCCCTGCAGCAGACTCGAGTTTTTCTAAAAGAATACTTGCGGGACTTCCGGACTCTGTAAATTAGAAAGAATAGGGGCTTTTGCCAAAATGGATAAGACTCTTACTCTAAATCCAGAAAAAAAAAAAGGGTATCATTGAGAGATAACAGGGTTTCTTAGCTTTTAGATACCTTAAAAACTAACAAAAGACACAAGTTTTTATGAGCCCCGGTAACTTCTCATTTCAAGTTATCCTTCCGACTAAAGACTAAGGGTTCGGTATTCCCAGATTTCCGGGTTAGTTAAAAGCCTACTACTTCTGAAGTAATTCAGTACTCTATTTTAACTTCCTCGTTTTTATTTAATATTAATAACGCGGGAGCCCCTAAAAAATTCTTACAGCAAGGATATTCGTCTAGTATTGAAAATTTCCTAGAAAAGTACAAGCTACGGATACTTCGTTTAAGTTTCTTAGAGCTTCCCGGATTTTGAATAAGGGAATACCTTTAGTAAAATATTCTTAAAATTAAAATTTATTTCGGCTCCTTGTGTAGGAAGGTATAGTACTCAAGAAAAAGCGTCCTCTTCCTAAGTTTTTAGTTAACGTGCGGAAAGCTTCTTGCGATTCCCTCCTTATTAAGTTTATGTAATAAGGAACCCTTTACTTTATACCAATGCGGTCCCAAAGGTTATTCGTTAGTATATCAAGATTTTAATGCACTCAAAGTTAAGTTGATTAAAAGACAATTAAACTCTTGTGATTGAGGGCAAGGTCTCAAGCCTTTTGTATTAGAATTCTATATTTTCGGATAGATACACAGAATTGAAGGAGATAATTACTATACTTTTTTTATACTAAACTAAATAACTAACAAATACATTATAATAAAAAACTTCTCTTTTTCTATTCTATTTCTATACTTACTTAATTCCTAACAACAAGAAGTCAGGTCTAGCATCCTTAATTTAGTTACAGGTCTTAAGAAAGTAGGTATTATAGCCGCAGGTAGTACTAACTACATTTAAGTCAAGACAATAAAAAAACAAAGAATAAGCAGTGAGTGTTTCTGCTGTGTAAGTAAGTATATCTAAAATTACTACCTAACCTTTTCCCTCCGTGTATCACTGCAGTCAGGTAGAATATTTATCTTTAAATCTGTCTACCTACAGCTATTGCACTATGAATTCCTATAAAAAGCCCCTCTTAGGTTTCAATTTCAAGGATAAAATGCGGGGATTCATTAAATGTAGCGGATTCGCCCTCTAAAAGCTACGAGAGTAATCATATTATCCCGTATTTCTAGATTATAACGTATTTTTGAGACCTGGATATATAGAAGATATACATGATACGGCCTTTGGAAATCCTTTTTTTGTCTGTCTAATTGGATCGAGTATTATATTAAAGTCTATCTCATGACTGGTACAAGGGAGTTTTTTTTTTTTTTCAATTAGTTAGAAAGAATTTTTGTACGGATCTCGTCTCAGAAGTTTTTAGTTAGTATACGGATATTCGGTAATGACCCTGTAATTGGTAAGCATTAGCCTTTGATTTGAACTTACAAAAGTCGAAACAAAAATGACAAAAATTACTTAGGAAAGCTTAAAAAGGAAAAAAGGGTTCGTACAAAGTGCATAAACAAAACTCTTAGATCTCCATTGTCAAAGTGTCTAGCTACATTTCCTACAGACGAAGTTTTTTAAGCTATTAGTTATACCTAGAGTACCCCTTTTAATCAATTTAATTAAAAATTAGCACCCAAGCTTTGGGAAAGGCTTACTTTTTTGAGGGGCCCTATATGCTTTTCCTAGTCGTACTGGAGCCGGTGAGTTTTCTTTTTCCACAGTCTTAGTTAAGGTTTAAACTAAGTCTTACAAAGCGCAACAAAGCAGTTGAAATAAAACAGCCCTCAAGGGGCGCTGCAGAAATCCTATTTGGTAAAAACAGGTTGATATAGTATGTTGTAGATTGAAAGGTTAAAAAAAGGAGCATATATATACTGTACTTTTTAACGGAGCCTTTGAGATAATTCTGAGTTTCTAATTGGTATACAAATAAATCTTACAAAAAGATATAATAGTTCCTTGTTTATTTTATAGAGTCGCCTATCTCTTAAGGCAGTTGCCGCTTGTCTTGGTAGTCCATGATATGGGGAACCCTTTTGGATTGCGCGGGAATACTTATTAGTTACTGACTTAGCTCCGCAATTCGAATTCTAAAAAGAAACTTTTTCTTTTATAAAGAAAGTAATTTTTATACTATTACTAAGTTCCACTCGTATTTCTCTGTTGTATTTGGGTGTATAAATTAAATTATCAAGGGCGGTCTCTTATATACTGTATAGCTAAAATCACAAGGAATTTCTTTGTTCTTGAATTGACAAGAGTATTCCCTCTTTCTAAAATAGGAAGTTCCTCTAAGTAAATCCTTTTGAGAAAATAGCTCCAATAATAAATTCTGTGTCCCGAGAGTAAAAAGTAAGCACTTAACTATCTATAATTCAAGCAAGCCCCGAATAGCAGCTGTTAGACTAAGTTGGGATTTCAATTTAGTATAAACAAGTTTTCTTGACTGTCTGCACTATCCGTATTCGGGAAAACTCTGTAAAAGCTTCCCCCTTTCTTAAGGAACTCACTGCGGAATTTTTCAAGTTTCCCACTAACAATTTAAGTTCTACACGAAAATGACTATGAAATTCTCTCAAGGGTTTTTCATAGAGCCTTCTAAAGGGGTGGGCTAAGTAATGGAGGAAGTTATCTTTGAGATCTCAGAGTAAACTCGTTAGAAATTGACTTCTTTTTACCCTTAAACAGTTATTTAAATAAAATAAAAAGGCATAAGCAAAAAAACCAATAAGGTTTTGAAAATTACTTTTCGGAAACGGATACCGAGGGCCTTCTTTTATAAAACTATTGAGAACTCCGCTTTTCACTATAGGGGTACTTGTGCGCGGATTCCCGTTTATATGTCAAAATTCTTAAAAACTTAGAGAATTTCTTTTTGGTTAGTTTTTATTTACTTCATATCTAGCCCTATACAATATAAATTTCTAAATCAGTCCACAGCGAGCTAAAGGAAATTGTAACCACAATTAACAAAAATATCCTTATAACTTTCTATTCTAAAGCATATCCCCAAGATTCCTAAGAAAATCCCTGGAGAATCAAAAAGGAGTTCCTATTCCTATTGCTAGAGATTTCAAATTATACATCAATCTAATGGGGCATTGCTCTAGGTAAGGAAACTCTCAAAGAAACCTAATTAGCAAGGCAACCAATAACTAAAAATATTGCGACCCACTTCAATCAAACCGACCCGAATGAATTTAGAAAGACTGAAAAAGAAGTGCCTAGTACTCTAAAGGAAGTAAGAATCCTATATTTATTTGGAATGTTATCAATATGGAAAAGGCTTTGGTTAACCCTTAATTTATAAGGTAGAGTTCGATACTAAACTGAGCCTGTGGATTGCTAGTACTCTTCGTGTAGTAACTCTGTACAAGAATCTTTATACTCTTTTAACTCTCTAAGGGGTTTTTTAATAGTTGCCCCTTCGAAGAAACTTTAGAAAGGAATCCCGAGCAAATGCCTTTCCTTTTTTGGGGAATCGCTTAGATAAAGAAGTTTTTAAAACAGAAATTAAAAAAATATCGCAGTATAATATTAATATTGAAACTCTCAAGGGGTCCTTCGTCCTTGAGCAGTAGAGAAGTTTAGTCATCCATAAAAGGATTATCATTCTTTAACCAAAGGAAATGTTCGTACAAAGGAGTTCCCGTTTTGTAGTTTAAATGTCTTCAGTATTCCAGTATTCAGGGGTTTTGAGATTCCTAACTAGTCTAATGGAAACCTGTAAAGTAATCGTATTTGCGGGGGAATTCTCAAGGTTAAGATAATTTATGTAATAGGAAGCTCCGGATCCTGCTATGGTTGAATATCTAGAAGGAGGGGGGTCTTTGAATACAAATTTATTTTTATATAAAGAGGATTCTGCTCTAGCAGATAAGTAAAGGTCTATTTAATCCGGTGTGCCTCCTTTAATGGAATTAAGAGACATGCTCTATAAAATTTGCTTTTGTTCTAGGAATGTCTATACTATTGAAATTATCTAGCCTTACCCTACCACTTTGTTGTAAGCCAAACCAGACTGCCCTGGACAACAAAATAACGTAAAATTTGTTGTGAAATACCCTTTTCGAGGTCCCAAAAAGAGACCTAATTTATATAGCCTTTACCTCGTTTTTCTTGCCCCATATCATATATCGTTTCTTTGTTAAGTAAAAAGAGGGTGCCTTTTTTTCATTTTGAAACTTATACGAATACTATAACTTTCGATTAGAATGCCATACTACTTTTCGATACTTTATTTAAGTTAATGTTCTAGACTAATCCGGCACATCGGAGTTATTCTACTCTGTATTAAGTAAGTTTCCTGCCCTACTGGGAATCCATAAGATACATAATATTGTAATAGTAATATTGGGAACTCTGCTTTATATTAAGTAAACCGAAAAGTAGGGCATCATCAATTGTACCAAAGCGATTTTGGGCTATAACACATCTTTAACTTTTCACGATTGTCGTATATTTTTATTGCATGCTTTTTCCTCAAGTTTATAACATTTTTGTTATTCATGCGTTCTGTACTTGACTTATTAGCCTAAACTTATCTACCCATATACTAAAAAAATGAGTAACGGTAAATCTTCGGCATATGGCACTTAAATCACAATGTCCTATATAAATAAAAGTAGGTTTAAAACTTGTAAAAATCCAATTCAATTTATTAAGTATCTGCATTAGATTCCTCGTTTGAAGAAAAACGACTAAAGAGCCTATTCCGAGTCGAATTAAAGAACAAAAGCTCCACGCTACTAACGAAAAAAATTCTTACACAAATTTATAACCAGGAGTTCTAGGAATTTCAAAGAAAGAAAGAAAACCTTGTCTCAGTAGGGGCACTCCGCAGTCTACATACCTAAGTGTCTTACAAGCTCTCATCATAAGTAAAGAAGACTTTCAGTGTTACTTTAACTTTCCTCAACTCTGCAAGGAGAATAGATCCAAATTATTAAGCTTCCCCTTTGTAACCTGTCATAGAATTGGTGGAATAGTCGATTGTGTCTCTCTTCCAGTTGTTTATAGTTAGTAGGAGGTATGTTCTGCTAGGGCCTGAATAAAAAGCTTAGCTAGCTTCTTTTGCTAATAATTGCGAGTAAGTGTAAAACTTTTAAAGATTGAATTTTGACAAAAGGCTTTTCTATGAGATTCATAAAGTGAGTAACCCTATTCGCATTTCTTATAATCTGAGGTTTGATTTTTCGATGGCTAGAATTTTAATATAAATGCCCAGACTGCAGGGTACATTCAACTTTTTTACATACGCGAATACTCAATTTCCAAAGGCAAAGAAATTCCTAAAAAATCCGGTAAAACTGTGGGAGCTAAAAAAAGGGGGAAATACAAGGGACAAGGTTTAACAACAAGGAAAAATAGCCGTTCTCCATTATGCACTTAAATAGGAGTCGCAATAGCGCAGGAGTCTCTTTTCTTTGAAAAGTCAGGAATAAAAAGAATTCTTAAAAGGGGTTTATTTACATCAGGAATGCTTTGATTTAATCTTGAATTCAAGGGTAGGTTGTCCTTGTAGTTTTTCTAAAAATTTTAGTTTCATAGAATTAAATTCACTCTTGTTTAAAAAAAGATTCCGAGTTGAGTACTAAATCCAAAATGACAGGTTATTAATCTTAAGCAAAAGAAGCCCGGCATAAGTAAACTTTATGGGAAGGAAACCAAAGGTGTGGCTGAAAGCTGAACTTTATCAACTTAAAGGGGGAGCTTTTAGATGTAAGCTTTTTGGAACATGCACCGAATTCTATTTAGGCATTTGTAATGGAAAAGGATACAATCCTTTACTAGGAAGGAGGCTCGCTGGCTTTTCAGACTCCTTGTAGTAAAGAGAAATCTGAGAGGAGACAGGTACTTTTAAAGAGGAGGTCCCTAAAGAGGGTAATTTTCATACATATACATCAGAGTTACTAGTAAAAGCTTGCTTTGATATAATAAAGTGCTCTTAAGTGTCTTGGCGAATGCTAGGGATTTCCTCCCGTTTAGGAAACTACTCAGGGCAGATAAAAGAATCTTCTATGAAGGCCCAGGGTCGGTACCTCAATTTAAAACGAAGCCCTTCCAGTATTTTTTATTTAGGAAGCTTTATATTGACCGAATATCTTCAGGTATTAACAGGCTCTACTTACGGAGTAATCGAGACTATAACTAACCGACTTTTTCAAAAAAGGAAGTTTATAGAAAACCCAAACATTTAGAACTAAGGAAACGAGCAAGACTACTCGGAACCAAGAAACTGTAAAAACGGATAAGGATCAACGCAACCCTAAGAACCAAAAAGGATCTGATCCTCCAAAAAGACACTAAGTAGAACTAAAACTAATCTAATAGAGTAAGATACAGAGGAAAACCCAACTCCTTACTCTAACCCACACCTTTCTTAGTCTGTATCTCTATCTTCTAAGCCTGAAGCTGTATACCTTGTTTCTATGGAGTTTTAGCAGCTATTATACTCTTAGGACACTTCGTACCTATGGGTTCTACCTTTCTTATAAGTCTTATAAGCTATACCCTTACTCTTATGCATACCTATGTTGTTCCTTGTAGCTATATTCCTTAGAGCTATATATAAAGGGGTCTCTGTCTTACGGAGCGTAGTACCCGTCTGGTCTTCTTGTTGCAGCCCATACTAACTAAGCCTTTTAGTTGCTTTAGTCTTTTTAAGGTTATTACCTCTTCTTACTTGCTTAGTAGAGGAAAGGAATAAGCCAACAAGATTTACTATATAGGCTTACCTGACTATAGCATAGCGAAAGGAATTTCATTTAGTTAGCTAATCTACTTACTAACCTCAAGAAGGGCTTTCACTGGACTTCTTAATAATCTGGGAATGAACCATGGGAACTTCCCGATAAGAGTATGAAGCTGCAGATTTAGATGATAGAGAATGCGGGTATAGCTAGGACTATGAAAGGTATGGGTGGAGAGTTATAGCTCTAGGGATTCTAGAATAATTAGTCAAGGAAAGGGTTGCTGAAAGGAAGTTTTCCCTACTGGAATCCCAGCGGCACCTGAGAAGGAAATCACTTAAGTGGAATAAATCTGTATTCTTACTAAAAACCCAAGGTATAAGGTAAGCCCGTTTAGAAAAAGCAAAAGACTGGATGACCGAGAAGACTAAGCTTTCCTAAGAAACCCCTTTTTTGCTAGTCTTAATACCTGCACCTTGTTTCATACTCCATACCCCTACTCTGAGCTAGGCTCTATATCATCTTTATCTTGAAAAGTCTTCTTAGATTCCTCAGAGCTATACTTGCAATCTTTCTAGCTCTACCTATACCTAGAGACCCTCCTTCTTAAGTAAGAGCTGTGCCTGTAACCTGGACTTATTCTAACTTACCGTATTCCTATTATAGAGTATAGAAGAGTGTCTTACCCATTCATTTGTAGAGTAGTTATAACAGTCCTATTTCTTCTCTTTTTGTAGGCTTATTTAACTAAGGGAATTCCTTTATAACCTTCCAAACTAGATTTTTGCTTTACCTTATTACTCGCCCGAAAACAATCAAATTATAACTAACCTTGTAATGCAAGATAAACTGCTTAACAATTATTAATTATTAGTAATCCCTTAAAAGTGATACAGCATTCCATCTTGAATAGAGACTTGACCTTCGACAGCTAAGAAAGAGCTTGCTTTTCCTTCAACTCCACTTTTGTTGTTTGCAAAGGACTCCCTCAAGAACAACTGTCAAAAGAGCTCCAATTCAGAGAGTAACTTCCTAACTAAACTATCTGTTAGCAATTCTTAGGAATCTCACACAAGAACTCCTGGATCGCTTTACAAGACTAAAGAGCTTGGGACTGCTAACACTTGTGGTACACCTTCTTTCACTATCTTTGGTATGCATTCCATTAGCTGCAAGAGAATTCTCAATTGACTCATTTACCGGCTGGCTATACATCAAAGGTTCCTAGCTTCCAAAGATCGGTTTCCTTTGCCTTCAATTCCTTATTCTATACCGGCTATGTCATATTAGATAGGCTCGGCTTTCCATTAGAATCTTGTGAACTCCTTTGCTCGCTAAGACTAAGACAAGAGCGACAATTCCCCTTTTCTTTAAATTTGAGTTCTTCTACTGTTCAGGAACTCTTATAGATTAAGACTAAAACTGAGAGAACTACTGGATTCCTAAAAGTTGCTGTTAATGACTGGAACTAAAAGGAGCTACAATATATAGTACAGAACTGAGTAAAGAGTTCCATCCTAAACTATCCATCGACAGCAAAGAGCAACTACAAAGCCTACTGGACCTCCTTTAGCTGCAATCCCCCGTGTATCTATTAGCTTACAAGGAATCTAGAAACCAGAATACATTAAGACTCAACAAGTAAACTAGCTATAAGCTCAAGACAATAACAAAACCAAGAGAATCCGTGTCTAAGACTTTCCCTTGCTTTGGGCAGCGCCATCAGATGGACTTGCTATCACCTTCTTTCACAGGCATTGGGCAGTCTTCTCCTAGCAACAAGCAGCACTTACAAGGGTTGCTCTCCCTTAGCAAAGGCAAGAGATTCTATACTTTATTTGCAGGCTTAGTCAGTTAAAGATAGGATTTATTTAAGGGTCAATTGAGTCAAAACTTGTAATTATAGGAATGAAAAACAACCACCTCTTACTCCGTACCATCTCTTTTTCCTATATGCCTACCTGGGCCACCTTACTAGCTATATTTTAGGAGTCCTTTTATAATATATATATATAACCTGGACTTGTCTTGATGCCCGTATGTATACTCTTCCTTTTAGAGAATTGAAGGAAGTCTATGTTCATTATAATTCTATCTAAAGTTCTTTTAGTTGTTTATAAAGGGAGATCCCCCCCAAAAATTTTTGATCAAAAAGAAATCCCCTTTTTAATATATAAGTGGGTCCTAGTTTACTCAATGTGGCTTAGATATTGCCTCCTTAAATTCATTTTTAGGTATTCCTTTAAGTCAAGCAAAGCTTATAAGCATTTTCGTACTGAGGAGTCTCTTACTTTATTTCTAAATGCAGGAGGTTCTATGCTTCAGAGTGTGTATAACGGGCAGGTTTCCTATTCGTAGTCAAGATTTACAAGGAGCTTTACTAATGAATCCAGATGTTTGAAGCTACTTTTTCGTATAATTAAGTAACTCGGAGGGTCACTAAGATTCGCCCTTTTTTAGTTCCTTGTATAAAGAAAGAATTTTATTACGTTGACTTTAATTAAACTTTATTCCTAATTCTAGGATTTTCTGGGGTTGTATACGCTTTACCAATTCCTTATATTACCTATTCCCTTTAACTGGAAACAAAACCTAGGAGCTTGCTTCTAAGAAAATTCCTGTCAAAAACCATCTTCGTATACGTGGGCTTAACACACCAGCAGATAGAGGGACCCCTCAGGAATAGGCTATAAGGAGTCCGAATTCTTAAAATGCGGAATATTTTCAATTATATTCTAATGTTGGGAGATCCCTCTTCATTCCGTAGGGCAATTTTATAGCCAACCTAACACCCTCACAGACAGCCAATCCTAAAATGACTTCCTCCTATCTTAACCTCTCTAGCTTTCATACCTAACTCTTATAGCTAAACCTTAGAGCTATATTTGTACTCTCTATCTTCTAAGCCTGCCGCTTTTAAGAGTAATGCAGAGTATTCTCCTCAAGGAAAAGGGTTCTAGTCAAAAGACTCCGTTAATAGAAATAGAGATAAAATCTCGTAGTAATTCTGGGTAAGCGCTTAGAGTGATATCGCTTTTTTACTTGTTTCATGGGTTTAGATTCCTATATTTTTCTAGTTTCTTAAAGGCGTCTCCTATATTGGATTGGTCAGTACTATAGAAAAGAAAGGGGCGCCTTTGGGATTCTTTATATACTTTTTTATAATGTCTACACGGTCACAGTAATTCCCTAACTAGGAGTTGCCTCTTTTTGAAAGTTGGCTTTCATTTTTTATTGCAGCAAAGACCCGTGCTACTGGGAGCCCGAGTCAAATAGAAGAGTAGGTAGAACTCGGGTTCCTTGTAATAAAAATTAGAATTAAGAGGTTTATTCTAAGCGATTTCATCTTTCACTAAAAGTTTGAGGTACTATCCTATTCCATTTAAGATATAGTTCTACTTGAGGTCAACTAAAATACTAAAAAGGATTTTGTCCCAGACAATCAATCTAGGGAGGAATTTCCTGGTTATGAGTTATGCTACTTCCATTGAATAAAAAGTCGGGATTATAACACAAGGGTGGAAAAGAATCCATTTGATAGATTCGTCAATGCGTTTCTCTTCAATATGTGCTGCATACCCATTTTCTCTAGATCTTCTTGGTGAACCAGAATCCTTGTGTTTTTTTTTTGAAAGGCAAGATATTGGAAAAATACTTTAAAACAGGCAAGACTCTCGTTGTTTACTTCTACAGGACGGTATTCCCACAAGAATTGGTAGCTCTAAGATTCTGCTTACTTTACCTCTACTATCTATACGAATCTGTGAGATACCTAATCTTTGAATTCAGATTCCAACTACCAACTTCTTAGATATTTGAGAAATAAAGAATCTGGAAAAGCCTTGAATTAATGATAAAAGGGATGTTGTAAGTCATAAAAAATAAACGGGAAACAGCGCAAAACTGAGGGGTCGCCCGTCCAATTAAAATTTTTTGTAAACTTCAGTATGGTGCAAATGACGAAAGTCTGAATCCTAACGTTTATAAATTTTGTAGGGTGCACAATATCCATCGAGCTCTCTTTTTAGAATATGACAAGACTAAAAGCAGTACTTCTCTTAAAAAACAGGGTTACTTCCTAAGGCGGGATCCCCTTGTAAGTAGGGGAAAAACCCTCGTGAACAAGGAAAAACTCCTTTCATTTCTCGGGGATTCTTAGTGAGAAAGTCTCATACCTAGGACTAGCCCTTTCTACTTTTATCGCTTTATTAGTCTTATTAGTCAAAAACCTCTTTCTGATTCTATATGATAGCTAAACATGACTGAAAAAGGGGGAATCCCTTACTGGTGTCACCTTACGCTAATTTTTAACAGGGCGGACTGTTACTTTAATAAAAAGATAGAGAATTCCGCGTTGACTTATTAAATTAAAAATAAAACTCCCGGACAAAAAATAGAGAAACATGCATACGGATAACCCTTATCTTGATAATTGAAAACTTTTTAAATCCAAGAACTCCTTTTTATAGCGCCCCTTTTTGTGTTAATAAAGCCCTTTCTTCAGATATTCTCCTAGATAAGGGTTCCCTTTCTAGACGGGAAGCTTCTACTATAACTATAATAAATGAAAAAGTATTTCAGCTGCTTGAGGGGGCTAAAGAACGGGTTTCCATAACGGATTGTTATATAAACTAAGCGTAACTAGCCTGGCGGGTAAGTAAAGTAATTAGGAGCCCCAAGGAATTTCAGAATGTAAAGAGTTTTTCTTTGTTTCCAGTGCTTCAATTCTCGAGAATAAAGAAAGATTTTAAGGAATAAAAAGGAAAGCCTAACCTGGGTCAGCGATACAAATACGGGTATAGCTCTAGATTATTAAGAGTACTGCACTAAAAACAAGGGAGTGGAAAAATCACTTTGTTGAGGTAATTAGGCAAGACTCTAGTGGAATTCTAAATAAGTAAATAAATAAGACTGTTAACAAGAGTCTATAAGTTAATTGTTTGCTTTTTCATGTTAAAACAAGGTAAGTAAATCCCCGAACCCGCAAGTTCAAATGTCAAATCTAACGTACCCGTATGAATTCTTTTGAAGCGCAGTCAGCATAAACAGAAGAAAATTTTCTTATATAAATAAATTTGAAAGCAAGCCGAGCACTCTGCGATTTGGTAGGTGTCCTTTGTCTTAGAGGGTATCCTCTTTTAGGGACACGAGCTCTTACTTAAATTGACTTAAACTTTCTAAAGTGTCAGGGTTCGTATAAAAAAGGAATAACAACTAAAAAACTCCATTCGGGTTGGTTCGAGATAGGACTTGCGTTAAAATTGTCAACAGAAGTACAATGTTCTAAGCAACTTACTAGCTACTATAATCCTATGGCGAATCCATATATATATATGGATGGAAGTACTCGCACAAGGACTTCGAAATTTTTTAGTTTTAGCAGCCCCATTCCCGCGGAGAAAGGCTTCGCATAAGGATAACCCAGTAAAAACCTTGTATATTTATTATTTGTAAGTGTAGCTTGATAAAAATTCTTTTGGTAAGATCTTCCTATATACACAGTAAAGACCCCCGACTCTGAACTATCTAGGCATAACTTGACTGCCATAATAGCACAGGGAATAACTCCTGTTTTAGGCTTAAATCTCTTACAATATCTAAGAAAGTCCTCTTACAATCAGTTGACTAAATAAAATTCTTTTTACAATTAACCGGGTATCCGCTGCTTAAAAATAGTTTCGGAGGAATCGAGTAAAAAAGTAGCTTTTATAGGTATAATATAGAGGACGAAGTTTTCAAATAAATTGCATAGAGATCCGAATTAAACCCCAATAGCTTTTTATAGAGACAGGGGCGCTCTTACGGGAGCTACTATACCCTATGGGATATTCGATAATAGGTAAACGCATTTATGTCTTTTTTAGTCTTTATATAATTATGAATAACGGGAATAGCCAGAAAAGTCTTTACTTTTATACAAACAAAAAGATTGCTCTTTGAGAAGCTCTACTTACGGATTTCCAGTGTTTCGGGTATTTTTTTAAGAGGGCAATTTCCTATCAGTCAGTTAGAGCATATTTATATTTAATAAAAAGAAGGCCAGACTAGCTGTAGGAGGGTTATCCATAATAAAGACAAGAAGCACTAATGCCTAAGGGTTACGCGATTCTTAGAGTAGGTTCTGTATCTAGATTTCAAACTAATATTAGTACATAAGTACAGAGGGGGCTCCCATTACAAGGGGCGTTTCTTAAATTAAAAAGTATAATTTTAGGGTTTGATTCGAAGTCATGAGGCGGCCATACTCTTTTGTACGTGGGGTATACTACAAACTTTCTTCTTATCTTACAAAAAAAGACAAAAGGATCCTCTCGAATTCGAGAAGGAGCGCAATTACTCGAATTACAGCTGTTTGGACTCTATAAATCAAGGGTGTAATTCTGATCTGGGATCCCCTTTTAGTTTGCAATATATTGTGCAGCCTAGTTTTAACTAATTGGAAATAAAGTGAGTCTTGGATTCTTCTAAAGCTAAAAAAGCATGCTACACCTCTTTTTACTAATAAAATTTACCAATACAAGGACATTCAAACGTAAAAAAAGCAGACCAAAATGAGGGGGGGGGGCTTCCCTATTGCTAGAGTTGGGCTAGTGCACTAAGACACAAAGACTTCTCTCTTTATTCTTTTATTTATTCCAGGGGTTGACTCGCTTTGATCCGTAACGCTTGGATCATTTGCAACGGGAAATTCTAAGACTAATAGCTGCAAACTCTAATTATAGGGTAAATCTTAGGGAAACCTTGACTGGGTTGAATCTTGAATAAATTACTACAACTCGGGCGTAATCTGATTTAATACATTCTTTTAGCTCAAGTATGTGGATCTTAGTTTGCTTCTATTATAGTACAACAGCTTTTTTCTAGTGGGGTTTCGTACTTAGAATAGGGTCCTTCTAGATTAGAAAAGAGCCCCTACTCCTTTCTTTATAAAAAAGTGTTTACAACTTTTACAATATATTAGTGTAGTTTTCCTGTATCTGGGATATTGAAGGTGAAGGTACGTCGAGTCTCAAAAGAGGATTTGTCGATTTAGTTTAGTCTTTTGTAGAGTCCTAAGAATATAGAATAAATAAAAGGTTAAATCTTAAAGTTTAGCTCCTAATGAAAAAGATCTCGTAGCGGGCACTAGAGAGGGAGTTATACTTTTCTTATGCTGTTATAACGAGTTTTTACTTCCAACATTAAAAGCAGTCCTTGTTTGACGCTTCCCGCAACTTCTATATATTTTAACAAGCTGCGCTATGCATAAAAGCTAGGGGGCTCCCCTTTCTTTCTGAATGCTTGGGATACCTAAACTCAAGACTAAACTAAGTATACGAAAAGGGCAATCTAACCATAAAAATGAAGGCACTCCATGTATTGAGGCAGGTTACCATCCTTAGAACTCCGGGATTTCCAGTCAAAGTGAAATAAACAAGCAGTACCCTTATTAAATAAATTAAAGAATTTAGTTTCCTTATCATGTCTAAAAATTTCCTTACTCAAAAAAGCTGTTGTAATTAAAAAGTATTAAACCACAAGGTATAAATAATGTAGAAGAGTTGGCATAGGAGATATTGGGTGTAAAATAAGTGACTAGTATTTGTATAGGAAGAGCCCTTTGTAGTTAAACATCAGAATTTACGGGTCGAGAGGAGGGCTCTTTAGGTATTATAAAGCACTCGCTTTTGGCACACGTTTATACAAAGTTTTTTTTTGAATCTTATTTTCCTTTTGTAATCCTGAAGGGCTCGGTACAAGTACAGCGACTTAGCCTTCTAAAGCACTCTATACTGTGGGTAGCCAAAGGGTAACCTAAGATTTAATTCTTTTTTGAAAGGGCTTTTTACATAGACTAGTATAAAAAACCTTGCATTCTATCACTTTTGTACCAAGAGTTATTAGGTGCATATCGTATTAAAAGAGTAACCTTATCTATAAAGCGAAAAACATTTCTTTAAGTGTTTAAGTGGAATCCTAAAAAGGGGTTCCTGATACTTAAAAACTCGAACACACTTCATCAAAAAGAAACGGATCGGTAATTCTTAAGCAGATTTCGGCTTTTCCTTAAAATACTAACTCTAAAACAAAGACTTTAGGAACGCCTATGCGATTGATTCCCTTTGAGACCCCTTAAAGTGTAACTGTAATTGTGTACTTTACCAGTCTTTTTAAGGCTCCGTTCCCCCAACCCCGTAGCTCCTTAAATTTACAAGGTTTTAGTTCATGCCTAGGTAGATTGTTATATACAAAGGGTAGAAGATGATTTTATACAGGGGTTCAAACGGGGCTCCGATTACTTTTACTTTTTACTATTACCGGGCCG
>JAYMTK010001387.1:0-16558 GCA_036897405.1 Pelargonium myrrhifolium | reverse complement strand
TTATCAACTCATAATGTATTTACCATGTACACTGAGAACAGGACATGACGGAAAGACACCCAAGCATGAATAGTATCTAGCAAGCATGCAGATACATATGAACATGCAAGCATGCATAGTTAGTACGTAGCCAATATGCACGTACATGCAACCTTTTTACGCTGTACCTCCAATTTTGGGACAAGTCTGTCACTGTCAACTCATATAAGCTATGAAGCACCAATAAAAAAACAAAATTGCTGATGGGATTCAGAAACTTGATTTGTCATTTTTTTAAAACATATATTTTCTAATTTTTTTATTAAAATATGTTTTTAGATGGAATAAATTAGATGAACTTGTAGTTTCTAATCATTTTAAAGTTAAATTTACCAATCAAACATGTCAAATTAAAATCCAATAATTAACTGTTATTTTAACAATGATAATAATTAACTGTTAATGACTTAGTATGTTGAAAATAGGGTTGAATTGTTATCATTGTAAGTTCAATTTTGACAATCAATCTAAGTTATTACAATACTATTTATTTTTTTTATTCTAAAAAATTATAAAGTAGGATCCGAGAGTTTATGTCCGACACGCAAATCTGAATGGTTAACTGGTGTTTCATAGCAAAATCAGAACGCCGCCTCGTACTTGTGAACTAGATATATTTTTCAACAAACTTAGCAAAAAATTGAATGAGATTCATCCAGGTTGTGACATTCTCCCTCACACAAGCCGAAGACATCCTCGTCGACGAGCTTGCATGGAAGTCACGAATCTTGTCTTCAAACTGCCAAAGATTCGCAGCTGGCGCCCAATTTGCCTCGTTTCGATGAACTTTCCATTTGATCAAGTATCCAGAATAGGCAGGAACAACTTAACTTGACACTTTGCGTTCTACCAAAACTTATTCGACCTCTTTGCTGGTTGAGATGGAAGTCGTTGGTGGTGCTTGTTTGGATATTCCCCGACCTTGATCTCCCCGTCTTCATGAAAGGGTTTGAGCTTGCTAACATGAAAGACGGAATAAATGCGCAACTGTTGAGTTAACTCCACTTTGTAGGCTACTTTTCCAATTTTCTTCAAGATGGGAAATGGTTCGTCATAGAGTCGGAGAAGTCCCTTGTGCAGCTTGCGAGTGGTTTTAAGCTGTTTTACACCATAGCCAAGTCTCCCACTTGAAACTCCATTGGGCGTCTTCGCTGATCCCCAAACTTTTTCATCTTCTTAGTGGCTTTATCAAGGTATGAACGCGCTACGACTGCTTGTTCATGACAAGATTTGGCCGTTTGGAAGGCAAGTGGGTTGCTTCCTTTATATCCGGACTCAAGCGTGTGTGGAGTATAGGGTTGCTACCAGGTTGCTAACTCAAATGGACTTTTGTGTGCATGCTTCTAATGATTAAGTCATTAAGATATAGCTGGCAATTTTTGAGGTTCGAAAATAGCGTATAACTAGCAAATTAGGGTGATAAATGCACTCTTCATATTTGGAGTTTTGGACCATTGCGAAAGGGGTATGAACATCAAACTTCTATAATGCAGGTCTAGAGTTGAAAACCAATTAATTGGGATGGGAAGGTTATAAGAGGGGAAAGTACCCCAGTTGTCAAGCTCAATGACCAGTGGACCACCTTGTTAACCTAAACTAAATTTGAAAGGAAAAAATAAAATAAAAAACAATAAAAGTGTTCCATGTCCCGTACCTCCAAGATGATGACCCCACGAAAATTTCTTTCCTCTTGCTTTTTGGTGTAACCTAACTGCAAAATAAAGCAATCAACATTGTAAAAAGTAATAGATTTCAAAGCATCAATACATCCACATATACTAAATGGCTTACATTGAGATAAAAGACCATGCCGCAAAAGCAATACATTTAAGAAACTATCTAATATCCCGTGTGTTGCATAAGTAACAATTATACATTTATAATAGCATAGTTGTATTTAATTTCATTCGTTTTTAGTTAAGAAATATAAAAATAAAAATAACCGAAAACACAAATTTTAATGTAGTCAATTTTATATACAATGACGATAGATGAAATTATGTATACATTATATTTAAAATAAAGAAAATAACAAGTGATACAATATGATTATTTACATAGATGTAATAAATTGAAATAAAAATATTAAATTAATTACAAATGTTTTACAAATCTCTCGGTGATTAATATTTAAGAATAAAAATTAAAAATAATGCATATTAATGTAACGATACGTACATGAGTGAGTTTGTTCTTGTATGTTTTTACAATGTTATTGCTAAACTTTACTTCAACCCAAAAGCTTAAACTAGTAGGTGGAGAGCTCAACTTGTATATTACGTGACAACAAACTTCACATTCTTTCGATGTCTGATACATTAACACTCCCCTCACATGCAAACTGGAAAACACAACGAACTCTGCACGTGGACTAAGATGGTATGTAACAAAGATGGGTCACTACGTCCAAACTGAACCAGTTCTGATACCATGTTAATGCATCACATTTCGAAAGAATGTGAAGTTCGTCACCATTTAATATACAAGTTGGACCCTCCACCTATAAGCTTAATCTTTTGGGTTCGAGTCAAGTTAAACAGTCATAAGTGTAAATCATTATTCATAGGTTTTGATTAGGGTCTGCATAGTCATTAACATGTGTGAATAGCTTAACTTATTTTAATACAATTACTTATTTTCCATTTTATAAATTACATTTTTTTACAATTTTTTTGTATGTACTTGAAATTGAATTTTGAATTACATAATATCATTACCTTATGATAGTAATTTAATTTGTTGTATTATAATTTTTTTCAATTTCAATTTATAAAGTTTTTACAACTTTTATGAACTTTGAATTAGGTTGATTCATAATTAAGAAAATAATCGTGTCAATATTAAAAATATGATGAGGTGGTGCTCCAATATGCATTATAAACCTCGCATTTTTATCCAGTTTTCATAGTGCCCCAATATGCATTATAAACATCTCTGACTTTTTTTATAGTATGTATACATTCATCCAACATTATATATGAGCTATAGTTGTCCTACGATTTGGGAAGATAAAAATATTGTTTTGAATTAAAAGCAAAAACAAAGTTGTATACGCAATAATAATGAAGTAGACAACAATATCAGACTTTAGATAATATAATATTAACTTTAACTAACAGTCAAGTACATACTCACCCCATACACATTCAACACCATGTTGGAGAACATCATTAAAGTGAAAATCTCATGCAGACAAGAGAAAAATGATACCAACAAAACCACCAAAATTAAAAGAGAGAAAAATATAACAAAGCACAATTGACTAATTTTCTATCAGCTCAAAGTAACAAAATCAGCATGAAATCACATTGACTAGAGAACAGTAGAAAGTAGATCTGAGTAAGAGTTTATAATAGTATTGTGTAATTAATGTCAAAGAAAAAATTAACCAACCTTTCCTGTCTTCTCGTTGAAAACAAACCATCTCCTCTTCCATCCATTAGCTTTTGCACTTTTCTTCAACAAAAATCCTGCGGACAATAAGAAGTTTGAAAAGCAGTAGACGAGTTTATATAAAACACTCAGTAGACCCCACATTAGGTACAAGTCTTAAAATATTTGAAGTTACTTCCAAAAAGAATATAGAGATATTTGGCCAACATCATTTAAGGCGTTTCTAGATTGTAGAAGATAAATTATTAAATTTGTAGGAACAGACATAAAACACAAATAATAAGGCAGCACAGAATGAAGTGAAAAGGATTTTGCAGCTAGTTGAAAGTACTAAAAGAGTGCCCGCTTGTGCACAAACCTGCTGTTATTTCTCCTTCAGGTCCAGCGGTCTTCAAACCTGAACCCTCTTGAACTTCTTTCTCTGCTTGGCTAGGTTTCTCCTTCATTGATTTTAAGCTTCCACTGGCTTGCGGACCACTTGTCTGAGGACTAGTGGCCTAAGAAAAAAGTACATTAATGCACTGTCTTGGTCAACATAGTCAAACCACATATAAAACTAAAATTTAAAGAAAAAATCTGAAATCATGCTGTCAAACTGTAGATCACACAAGAGAAGATATCGTTACCCTATTTAGGATTGTTTGCTCTGCCTCATTTCCTTTCCTTGAGGATCTGTTCTTCAGCTCATCCTCTCGGCGCTGTCTCTCCATTCTAAAGAGCATGAAAAACATATGTATGGAAGTAAGCATTGGACTAACAAAATGTAGATAGAGAACTTAAGAGACGGTAAAATTTTCAAAAGCTGAGTTGTTAATTACGAAATTCTCCATTTTCTGACTGATAACAGAATTGCCAACACTAGAGTACTAGACAATTATTTAAAACTCGCTGTTTTATAGCACCAAGCTCAAGCATGCTACAAAAGATGAGTTCGTTGTACCATATAACTAACCAATAGCATAATAGATTACCTCCTTTGCACCAAACGAATAAAGTGTTGGGGAGGTACAAATGCTCGCTCCATATCAACCAATGCAACCACCATTTTCTTCGCTTCATTTTTAAACCCATCTAATGCAGCACTTGCAATTGCCACAACCTTGTACATGGTAAAGTTAATTTATAGTGTAATAGAAACAAATGAATATATCATTCATATCCTAACAAAATAAATAAATATTATGAAAAATATGCACATACACCCTATGAGAGGAAGCATACCTCTCTCTTGAAAGGAGGATACCTCCCAAGACCTGGTGTAGCATTTGCAGCAGCAGAAACAATATCTAGGAGGACGCGGTGGACCTGTTGCAACAATTAGTAAGCAACAAGGGAACCAGCCCATATACACTACAGGACTATCTACCTAAGTTCAAATTAATTATAATGAAATATCTATTATGACCAAAAATATGCTGGCCAAATGAGAATCACAGGGTGGCATCTTGATAAGACAAAAAACAGCAGTATTTTACGAAATTGTATTTCCAAAATCAGTCACTAATCACTATAACAAAAACATATATATGGCATTAGACTATAGTTACTGAAAAATGCATAATTCAATAATAAGTGAACAATTAAAAATTAAAAATTAAAAATAAATTAATTCATATAGGAGACAAAGCATCCATTTTTTTATATTTCGAGTACTAAAGCTTTCAACAGTATAATTAAATTACAAAGTGATCCGAAAAGTTAGAAAGTCACCTCATCCACACAAAGTCGTGATGGTTCTTTGGCAAGTTCCAGAACAATTTTTATTAATGATCTCAAACCTTTTTCAGGAGATATGAGGTATGGTTGGTAACCATCAGCTTCTAACACAATCTAATCAAAGTGATGTAAAAAAAATATAAACGATCTCAGTATAAAAAATGAAAATAATACAAGTGAAAATACAGAAATGGAACTGAGGAAAATCAGTCAAACAAAACATACCCTCTTAACATTGTTAATATCAAAATGTCTGTCTAGAGGGAGCTGCTTGATCCTATTTGGAAAATTTCCCTCAAAACTGGCAACAATTTTCCAACCAGAACCCTGTACCAAAAAAGTTGCAGTAACTAAAACTTTTGTAATAAACCCCAAAAGAGTTAATGAATTGCTATTAATCAACTTAAGTGAACTCTGAACTGCCTCCAAACAGGTTACAATCCTCCCAGTTTAAAAAGTGGTATTACAGTGCATACATTTCCTCTTCCTCGAATCATTAGGAACCTTCACGTGGGGATTTACCTCATTCAAAAATTAACATATGAGATATTTCAATAATTGAAGCTTGGTATTTTATTATCATACCAAGCACTACATAGCCTGGATAGCATAGGAATGCTTATTATATTTCAAAGTTATTTCACATTCCTTGCCCTACAAGGTCTCCAAGTGGATCAGTGAACTTGATCAAGACCATTCTAACATTTCCAAACACGTTTGCATCTTTCTCAAAAAAAAAAAAACACAGAGCTACTGGGAAGGGATGATGAATCAGTTCACTTCCGTTTCTCCCTTATGTTAAGTCTTCCTTAATTCTTCAATTTCTAAATGTCAGAATGGTGAATTACAAGCCATTTGGAGCTAATGACAAATTAAAGCAATACAATAAATTTGTGAAGAACAAATGTTAAGAGTACATTTGAATGCGGAGAAGAAAACATTAACAACCAACTAACCTCACCACTTGTAATGTGCTGCAGAAACTTGTCCTCAAATTCACGGCAAAGTTCCAATGCTATAGCTCTTGTGCCCTCAGCACTGTGGACCATTTTTTCACCAAGTCTGACCAACTCATCTTTAACTATTTGAGATCTACCTTGGAGACTGCATAGATGAATGGAATGTAATGGTGTTAAGAACCTAATAGGAAAATTCCCGCCATAGACAGTGGGGGAAAGACCAGTATGCCTCCACTCATAATATCAACTATAATAAATAAATAAATAAATAAAAATACTGAACCAATTCTTTTTTTTCTTTTACAACAGAAGCATGTTAATAAGATGAAAGGAAAATATATTAATGAGGACATGGTGTCCTCGTAAAGGAAAATTATGAATATAGATTACATCAAAACAACCAAATATGCATCCCTAAATAAAAGGAAAATTATGAAGATAGATTACATCAAAACAACCAAATATGCATCCCTAAATAAAACCTCAAACAATAGCCTAAAAACAGAGATGCAAGAAAGATTGATATTTTATTTGGTCCTGCAAATCATATTACAGTAATATGGCACCTATATCTTAACATGTGATATGCTTATTGAAGTAGATTTTTTGGTTTATTAATATACAAACAGTCAAGTATGATCTAAGCAGCGTTTGGAATTGCAATTGTCATTACTAACCTACACATTTTTTAGTAGTTTGATGTCAAAATTAGGCAAAGGAGGTTTCAATTAATAAATATACATCAAGAACTTCTTTGACTAAGTTTTTGGCACACATTTTGTTCTTTCTTACAATGCGATATCCAAAATTTTGAACGAAAGCAATGATAAGAACAAGAATAAAACAGTAGAATAGAAGTTGCCTTCAATCATACTCTGAAGACATTGCAATAATCTACATAAAAACAAAGAAAAAAGAATGGAAGAAAGGAATAATAAAGGAGAAAGAAGAAGACAAAGGGAAAATATGAGATGCGTCAAGCCTTATATATCGAAACAATTACCCCGAGAGGAGGTTTGGAAGTCTGACTTTCATACGCTTACGAATCTGCTGCGACAGAGCATCCACCAAAGCTATTCTACCTAGCTTATTTTGAGGAGCTCCAGAAAGTATGGATTTCAGACTTTCAGCCTCTGCCTTCCATGCAGTTTCTAAAGAGCTCTCAGATCCAGACTGTGAAGAAGCAATTGCTACTGACTGACCAATTAAAGCAACCCATGGAATATCAGCCGTTTTTGGTGGTCCTTGATTCAACAGAAGAGCCTTAACAGCAGCAAGAGATTTCTGATCTGAAGCAGCTTGATCAACTTTAGTTATTACACCAACGGTTCTGGTACCTGCAATCAATAAAATAAGCACTCACAAAAATGAACAAAAAGAGGAGGAGAAAACTAATCTCTTTTGGGCTCATAACTCATTCTCTTCTTTCCGAAAGGGTGAGGCAAGGAAAAGGGGAGACATGCAACTTATTCAAAAAAAAAAAGACAATACATGAAAAGGGAGAAAAAAGACACTAAACAAGCAAAGAATGAAGTTAATGTTTACCCTCTCCATCATATTCCTTGGCAATTCTAAGAGCTCGAGAAGAAGAAACTTCAGGAGCTTGGGCCGCAGGGATGATAACCAGCAAAATGGCATCATTATGCTCAGCATAGTCACTAACCTATTGATGGGCCATGAAAACATTATTGTTAAATACAGTGAAACATACATGTCTGCCAAGTTTCACAGAAAAACTACTCTATAGCACCAGTCACATGATACTTATGTCAAGTTAGGGTCAAACAATCGGTCATCACTTACTATTGAATCATCCATAATTCGTTGATCCAGCCCAGGTAAGTCGATCAATTTGAGAGAAGGTGCTGAAAAAAATTCATGTTAGCTGAAAATGTAAGGCACGATACCAAAGAAATTGATTAAACTGACATCAGCACAATGGCAAGGCATCAAATGAATCAACTAATCACATATCAAGAAACCCAACAATGAATTCAGTATGTGAATAGTAATTAACCTTTAACTATCTTCTAATAGCAAATCATGCAATCATCATAGAGCTTGAAGCAAATGAACTTGAATTTTAGTCTTCAAATTTCAACTTATATCCATGTACAATATGAATTCAAGGAGCAATCACAAACATATATCGTGGAATTATAATAACCCACATAAAAATGCAACAAAAAACAATATTATATCCTCTAGCAATGCTATTTCTTAAACTAAGTCGGTAACATTAATGCTTAGAACAATGTACTGTTACTTACACCTGAAAATCCTTCAAACTTAATAAGCAGCCTTAATTATACTATTACAAGATGACTACAAGCAGCCTTAATTGTTGTGAATCGTAAGATTCACGATTCGAAAAATAACTCTAGCGATACTCAACACGAATCTCGATTGAACAACCATGGTCTACACATAATGACTTGGATTTCGACTACTAAAAGGTCGACCTTATCAGTAAGGTTTGGCTTCCACCAATATAATTAGCTCATTCACTTTATATTTATCCGATTTGGGACACTTTATTACCCACTCCCCCACGTGCGAAGCTCACTTCATTTTTATCAGTGGACTCAACACGTGCACAATCAAGGACTTTTTAAATCAACATTCCACCTCACGTGTAGATATTTTTCTTCCACATGTGGGCTCTTGCAGGCATGGCCATTTGCAAGCGAGCCAGAGACCACAGGTAGCTCAACATAAACGGGCCACCTTCTGGCCAAAGTCTGGATCAAAATCAGCTCTGATACCATGTTATATTTGATAATAGGCTACACATAATGGCTTGCGCTTCCACTACTAAAAGGTCAACCTTATTAGTAGGGTTTGGCTTCCACCATTATATCTAGCCCATTCACTTTATATATATCCGATGTGGGTCACTTTATTACTCAATTCAACACAACTCAGTGCATAATTCTTATCTAACTAAATGGTGCGTGCATTATCCAATTCTCTACAGAGTTGGTGGATCATCTTATAAATTGCTATTTTCATCTTCACATTCCTTTTCACATAGTTCAGCATCTCTTCTCTGCCTTTGTAGAACAAAGCTTTCCTAATTGCTCTATGGTTTTCCCTCTATGCTACATAACAAGATCTAGAATCCAGAATCTACATAAAGTAATTCTAAAATCTCAAGAACAATAGTTTCAGTTTATTTCACACAAAAAATAATAATAAATAAATGTTAAAAATGATAATTTTGGGACCTATTTTCAACTGATTGTCTTTGCATCAGTTATTTAACCTTTTCTACTCTCATTATCAATGGACTTCTCTAGAGGGCTGGCCAACAGACTAAGAGGTTCCAGACCTTCCCCTTTTCCCTTAAATTTTATCATCTTCTCTGCCTCTGTGCACCCACAAAGTTGTCATTGCCCACACTTTAGCCTCAGTTGATGCTTTGACAACCATAATATTTATTTCCCAGCTGCTACATATACAGTTCATGTTTAAAAAAAATTAAGAAATATTAACTGCTTATTTTTCAATATCATAAATTTTCAAGAAAAACATCTATGAGGTCATCTTTTTAACAAATATTATAACAAGAAAGACTACTAATAACAATTAACTAACCTGTACTTGTACGAAGCTTCAAGTAGATTTCGTCCCGACTTTTACCCGAGCTACCCTTACTTAGCCTATCCTGTAAGGAGTGGCGTAAAGCACCTGCAACCAACAACATTAAACCAAACGTAACTAAATGTCTGACAGTGGCCTGTATAAACACACTTGCAAATTGCCTATACAATTGACAGCTAAAAATCCCCCCTTCCCCTTCCCCCTGGTAGTGCTAAAACCATCACTGACCCCGTCATATTAAGTTGCCTAAGAAACATCCCTTCAGTAGTCCAGTCGCATCTGATTGATCATAAATGGGTTACAGATAAATATCCTATCATAGAGTTCTCAACTCAGCAAAATGTTAGTAACAGTTCTAAAATCTGAGGACTTGTCAGTGATGTTACAAGGGCAGACTCCATATTGACCACTAAATTATAAAACCAAAAGAAAAAAGCATATAGTAATGGTAATAAGGGTTACTAACTTGCAGAAACTTGTTGAGATTTACTGTCAATTTGCATGATAATCGATTTGCTGCTCAAAGAATCATCCCTCTGTAAATCAATGCTTATAGGAGCTCGAGTAGCACCATTTTCACCAGTTGGCTGAGAGGAGAAAAGGAAAAGACACTTACAATTGACGAGAAGTGTTTTTATAGCATTCCAACACAAAGAATCCAACTTACCAAAACGGGGTGTCCAATTAAACTGTTCAAAGCTGCAGATTTACCAGCACCCTAACCATTTCAAGAGGAAAAAAAAATGAAGATCATAAGACAAATAAAGACACTGCAGCTTACAAAATTAGCAATCAAAAGAACAAAAATGGCCGAATTGGCATATTTGTTATTCAGAGTCATCTTCTACAGTCCATCATAGCTCAAAATCACTTCTGCAATCCAGATTTTGTAGAATATCTAGTAGGTCATAACATGAATAATATAAGTTATATAGCAAAACCAAGAAATTCCCTAGACTCCAGTTTACTTTACTTTCTTGCTTATCGTAGCAAGTGTAGAAACATCAATTAAAAAATAATAATTAGTTACGCATACAAATACTTGAACTTGCTCTGAAGCACAAGTAGGAAACGTCTAAAGCAGGAAAGGAATCAGCTTCCTCGTATATCAACCTCTCTTTTTTTATCAGCAATACCAACACCTTGATGGTTCTGATGGATTTGAACCTGAGACCTCTGAGGGAAATCCAAGTGTCTTAAACCACTTGGTCTGATGAGTCTCGGTACCAGCATCCTACACATGGCAAAGGTATTTTGTATATTACTTAGCCTCTGATTCTGTGAGCTACATTCAGCACACTGAAACGGGATCTAATGAGAGAACTGAGCCTCAACTCAATCCTCGAACTTAAGTTGAACTGAGGCTCATCTTTTTTCTAGATAATTGCAACTAATTCGTAACTCAACAACAAAAATTGAACTGCACAACCCATAAGTACCCACACTAAACAGCAAAAATAAAATCTCGTTTCACTTCTCATCAACTAGACAGACACAGGACAGTACAGTACGGAGCACCCCAAAATTAGCATTCCAATGGTAAAGGGAGCAGATCCGCATAAATGAAAACGAAATCCAAACTTACAACATTGCCCAGAGCAACAACATTGAGGAAAGTGGAACTCCTTCGAGAGGAAGAAGAAGAATTTTCATCAACATCTTCG
This sequence comes from Pelargonium myrrhifolium, assembly GCA_036897405.1. Lineage (NCBI taxonomy): Eukaryota > Viridiplantae > Streptophyta > Magnoliopsida > Geraniales > Geraniaceae > Pelargonium > Pelargonium myrrhifolium. The sequence goes on along the minus strand of JAYMTK010001387.1, from coordinate 5,184 downwards.
TCGGCGAGGACAGCTTGAGCCTGCCGCATCGAATCGGCGAGCTGATGCAAATCATCCAAAGCCTCCATTTTATATATAAAAAAAAAAAGAATCTGAATCGGTTAGGGATCAGATGAGGCGGATCGGAAGCAACAGCAACTGGAAAATGAGATTGGGGCAGAGCAGATCGAAACGAAGAACAGAAGAAGAAGAAGAAGAAGAAGAGGAAAGAGGGTTTGAGAATTTGGGTCTCTTCTCTCTTCCCACTTTCTCTCTCTTGGTGTTTGTGATTTTGAATCTTGTTTTAAACTTTTCAATTCAAATGCTTTTTTTCAGTCTCTTCCTTTTGTCTGTTTCAAATGTTTTCCAACAAAGAAAAGGTGTTTTTTTTTACGGTGTTGGGTTGGGAGTAACTGTGTGGACTCACTCACTCCTCACACGGATTCGTCAACCATGATTCACTCCCTCCGGCCTTCCGCCTTGTTTGAGTTGTCTATTTCATTGTCTATAAATGTAAGGGATAATTGTACGTTACTGCTCTCTTAGATGCGGGTTTATCATATTACTACTATGTCTCATCACGTTACTACCTGATGTTTCCTTTTTTTCTCGTGTTACTACCCTGTTGCCTTTTTCCAATTATGTTAGAAATTTCATCCGTTAACATGCAAAAAGACGAAAATACACTTCCTGTTTTCAATAATAATAATATAATATTAATTTAAAATAAATAAAAAAATTAAAAGAAAAAAGAACACATCTCCGTCCATCGTCCTCTCTACCAAACTCACATCCCTCTCTCTCCACCCACGACCCCACTGCTCCATATCTGCGATTTTCGGCGGCGACTAGAGAAGACCGGCGGTGGCGAGAGATGGTGAGCGAGAGAAGACCTAACCGTCGACGTCGTCTCCTCCACACTGTTCGAGATCATCTTTGTCTTCTCCTACTCCGATCCGAGCTCGTCTTCGTCTTCACCTCCACGCCATTGACGTCCTCCGCCATTGAAGATTCCGGCGTCGAAAACTTCAAGTGATTGAAGTTTCCAGCGCCGAAATCTTCAAGTGTTCGCCAGAAACTTCGAATTTGTTTTTTTTTTATTACCAGAATTTATAATTTTTTGCTGAATTTTTTTATTCTTTCACGGAATTTAAGTTACATTCATCTCCTTATCATTCTCAAAATGAAAATCATAAAAAATGAATAAAAATGCATGAAACTACAATGATCATCATCAAAATCAAATCCAAAATCCAAATTACAATGTTCATCACAATCCAAAATTTTAGAATCCTAACAAAATCCAAAATCAAAAACTAACTAAACTATAATCAAACCCTAATAAAATATTAATCAAACTGAGCAAATCGAATTCTGGCGGCGGTGAACTCAGACAATCATATGCTCGACGGAGGAGGGCGGCATAAGCTTTGCAGATCTGAGGTGAGAAATCTGCCACCATCTGCATCAGATCTGGTCGGCAGTGGCAAATCGACGAAAAAGAAGGCTCCGACGGTGGCGAATCGCCGGCAACAGAAACTCGAGCTCCACCGGGTCGTGCTCGACGAGATCTCGTTGTTCTTCCTCGCGAGCTCCACCGGCTCGTGCTCGGAGAGATCCACCGGCTCGTGCATGGCGAGCTCCACTGGCTCTCGCTCGAAGGCTCGACGGAGAAGAAATGTCGACGAGAAAGAGAAACGACGAGGAGAGGTGGAGGTTGTGGTGCGGCAGAGGCGGAAGCCAAGGTTGCTGGTGTGGCGGAGTCGGAGCCAGAGTCGAGCGGAGGCAGAGGAGGAGTCGGTGGAATGTGTTGAAGAAGGGAAAGAAATGAGTTATATGTGTGAGAAAGAGTGTGGGGTAGGTAGATTAGGTTTTTTGTTTTAAATTTTTTTTAATTTTTTAGGTATAATTGCATATACTGCCTCGAAATTTAAGTGTTTTGCACATAAACCCTCTAATGAATAAGGGTATTTTAGTCATTTTACAACAAAATTAAATATTTAACGAAAAAATCGGTTCCGCGCAACATTGGGTGCGTATTTGCTTACAAAAATTCATTAGGGTGTTTATGTGCAAAACATTTAAACTTCGAGGGGGGTATATGCATTTATCCCTTGTTTAAATCTCTATAGAGAATTAGAGTTTTGTTTGGTAAATGAATGTTTGAAAGTTGTTGGAAAAAGGAAATTTATTGTTTGGTGAAATTGTCTAAAAGGGTGAGTATTAATATGAAAGGACCAAAATGCCTTTTAGGTATTAAAAAATAAATTAATAAAATAAATAATATGTTTATTGTCTAAAAGGATGAGTATTGATATGAAATGACCAAAATGCCCTTTAGGTATAAAAAAATAAATAATATGTTTATTATATTTTCTGATAAGTATAAAAGAAAAAGTTACTTTTCCTTTTGAAGGGGACGAAATCAGACAAAAAATGGGAGGAAGTACCAAACAAAAAAGAATGAATCAACAATAAACCTAGAGGTCTCTAAATCGCCGACAAAAACGAAGAAAATGGGAGAGGCAGCTGAGTCTTCTAAATCGAAGATGGCCAAATCGAAGAAATTAATTAATTCGACTCAAGATGAGGCAAAATTCATCAACCATTTCTGTCAACGTGTTGTGGTTACAAGTACTTATTTTGATTTTGATGAATTGGATGACATGTCAATTCTAAATTGGTCAACTGATGTGGGTTTAGATATGTACTGCAAAATTAGATAACCAATCTATGAGAACTTGGTTAGATATTTCTACTGCAATTTGAAAGTTAAGAAAACTAAAGATGGCATGGAGATTAGTACTTTTGTGAAAGGAACGAAAATTAAGTTGGATGAAAAATTGATTAGAGATGTTTTTAGGGGTTAGTGACATGAATGAGGCAAAGGAAGAAACATATGCACCATTGGGCAATGTGAATGAGGAAACTGAAATTGGGGATTGGAAGCACAGTGCATGCTTCAATTAGTTTGCTACTGATAAAAGTGTTGGTTTGAAGACCAGAATGTCGTTGGCTTCTCCGACCGTCTCTTAGGTCATAATGTCGCCACTCCGTCAATCTCTGGTTAGGGTTTGATTTTATTTAGATTTTGTTATGAATTGGTTATGGTTTGATTTTGTTTAGATCCTGTTGTATATTATTGGGGTTTGACTTTATTTATATTTTTAAAATGTTAACTGCATTTTTAGTACCCAAACTTATACGCGAAACCAAATCTGGTACCTAATTTTTTATTGTACCAGAGTTGATACCTACATTTTTGTTTTGTACCAAATCTGGTACATACGTCAAATCAAGTTAACGGAACCGTTAACTTGCTGACGTGGAAATTAAAAAAACATTAAAAAATAATAAACAAACAAAAAATCAAAAACAAACAAATTCGGATCAAACTTAGTGTTCTTATGTGTTATTGGTGTTCTTGATGTGTTTTTGGTGTTCTTCAATTTCAAATACAAAATTGAACTCAAATCTCCAAATCAAACACAAATCTCAAATAAACAAAAAGAAATAAACAAATTTAGGATCAAACTTTTTTTCTTGTGTGTTCATATTAATATTCTAGAATTTCAAAGATAAATTCAAATTCACAACAAAATTTCTTATCTTCGTGCATGTTATAAGAAATTTTTACATCTGTATGCTTTTGTTGTTCTTTAGTGAATTTTTATTGTTATGTTTTTTTTTGGTATGCTTTTGTTGTTCTTTAGTGAATTTTTATTGTTATGTTTTTTTTTTTGCTTGGTTGTTAAGTGAATGTATGTTTTATTTTATGTGTCTTATTATCATATAGTCATGGCGACAATAGGAATTGATTCTACTGAGAGTGTTGATGTAGAATTGTTAGAGAATATGCAGACTAATCAAACACAAGATACAGTGGATAAAGTGAAACAATGGGTACCCAAAGTAGTAAGAGAAAGTATGGTTTTGGTAGTGGTTTACACGTTATGAGGAAGATGAGAAAAAAAGGCTAAATGTCATTGTAATAAGACATATGCATCAGACCCTAAGAGAGATGCGACAACTAACTTGATAAAACACTTGTTGGTTTGTCCAAAAGTTAAAAGAAATGACATTACACAAATGTTCATTACTCAAAATGCTAACATTCGATCTAGACAAATTGATCATGAAAGTTGTCGTGAAATTCTTGTTAAGGCTCTAGTGGTACACAGTTTACTATTCTCATTTGTTGAATATGAGGCAATTAGGCAATATCATACTTACTTGAACCCGGATGTAAAACATATGTCTAGAAACACGACTAAAGCAATAATATTAAAGATATACAAGAAGGGAAAAAGAATTATTCAATGATGTGTTGAGAAATGTGAATGGTAAAATTTGTTTGACAAGTGATTTATGGACTTCCATAACGGAAGATATATCACATTTATCATACCTCATTCATCACCATTTAATCATTATTTATGTGATTTATCTCACAATTGTGCACACATAAGTCTTATTTACTCATGTTTGCTCTTAAGAACATTTTGTGCTAATCTTGTAAATTTCCCCATTTTTCTCTTGATTTAATGGCTCAAAGATCCAATCTTATGATTTCGGATGATTTGCACTCTTGTATATGTGATTTTAAGGGTAAGAGCAAAGATTTTAGGTAAGTTGCAAATGTATAGAGTCGCCCCTGCTTCCATGTAAGTTGCAAATGTATAGAGTCGCCCCTGCTCTTCGTCGCTCTTTCATGCCCTGATAGTTGACGCCTTCTTCTCCGATTCTGCTATATGAGTATGTCGGAGAGTACCCATCTTCCTATCCGGTTGAGATGTTTTGGGCAACATGTGCTGCCTGTTGGGTCTCTATGGTGGATGGGTGTGGGAAAAGGATGGGAGGTGGGTAGAGCCATCATATATTGTTTATTTTTTGTTATTGCATTATTTCTAACCACAATTTTATTTAAAATTCTAATATACGACCGGACTCACGCTTGCTCGAACAAGAGTTTGTAGGGAGGACGACAATGACGACGACGACGGTAGGCGAGTTTTGGAAACTTAAGAATAGTTATGTGGATGTTAATTTTGTTGAGGTTACTTGTTCCAGCAAATAGTTGGAGGTAGCCATCCACAATTTCTCCTAGACTAAATCAAAAAACTTTGATGACCAAATTGACTCTTTTCACGCCTAGAAAAATATGAGATCAAGAGAGTGAAGGAGAAGGGAGGCCAAACGACGTAC
>JAYMTK010001386.1:0-16565 GCA_036897405.1 Pelargonium myrrhifolium | reverse complement strand
CTCCATCTTGAGGGGGAGTGTTAGAATAGTTGACTTGTATCAATTAGAATAGTTGACTTGTATCAATCCCTACAATTTAGGGATTTGATTAGTATGTAAATGAGGGATTGATTCACTCCTATGTACTATATAACGGGCTTTGCCCTATGTGAATAAACACATAAAATTCACTCTCACATCTCACAAATGGATTATGCATGATTTGTTCATTATTTTCTTTAATTGATCTTTACTTGATAGTCTCTAGATGTACATGCATGTGATAACTTAGGGTTCATAGATTATGGTTTTGGCATTTTTGGATTTCACTTGCTTGTTAGCTTGTTAGCACCCTTGCTTAATGTTAGTGGTTAAGTCTAGCTAGCCTAAGTGTTAGATCCCTTAGACCCTTTGCGCTTTCGGAAGGAGGATTGGGCGTCTTCGAAGGGGTGCTAATAACTTGAGCTTGAGAGCTCATTTGGTCCTTAGCTCGGGCTTCATGAAGGTTAGAATTGATGGCATCTTGAGGTGACAATGAGATTGGGTTTCGAGTCTAGCCTAGCATATTTATACACCTTCGAAAGGGGGTAGCATGCATAATAGGGAGTAGGCTTAGTAAGCATGCATCTTGTGATTCCTTACATTTTTCATTCCATGCATCTCCTTTGCATATTGTTGGCATTTGCATTTTCTCATATTCATGCCAAGTTACATGTTTAGCCTAATGTCAGTTTTATTTTCCTGCCTAGTTTAGTCTCTCTCTTTGCTTCTCATTTCCTTACTTGCATTTTTATCAAATAAGCAAAATCATAGAACTCATGTTACTAGTCTTAGTTAGTCACTTAAGACTTCTTAGTCACCCTTGCTATTGCACGGGTCAAGTGTTTTCACAGTTTATGATGAGATGGAAGACAACAAATACATATATGAACACACACCCAAACAGTGAAATTACAGTTAGTATTGGAGACAAAAACTCAAATGAGAAACTCAATCATCTCATTTTCCAATAAACAACAAAAACAACATAGATCAACGAATCTTCAACATCATGTTCAAAAACAGGCACAAAATCATGTCCAGAAACTGAGAGAGAGAGAAAGAGTACATAAAGTGGTAAGAACTGAGCCATAGATGAAAAGCAAGAGAGCATAAGACTATTGGATGTGTAAGATCTTACTGCTTTTATACGAAGAAGAAGAAGAAGAAGAAGCATGCAACTATATTTTTCAAGGTTGAGGGATAACGCCGAAGACACGTCGGCGATGACAACGCAAGATGAAAAAGACATAGCGATGATGAAGTTTCCGAAAATCTGAAATTTTTTGGGATTTGTGTTAGACCTCCTAAATCAAATTGATACTTTAGTTATCATTAAAATTCATCCAATGACTCACATTTCTTTCGTTTATATTATTACTATTATTATTATTATTATTAAATTAAATTTAAGGGTATTTTTGTCAGTTTATAACTATAACCTTTCCTACAATATTTACCAAACACAACTCATTTTCACACCTCCTTTTACAAATCAAAAGTCAAAACATATCTTTTTACAATCCAATTTCTCTATGAACTCTCTTCCTTTAACCTCCTCTAAAAGTTCATTTCTACTAATTTCAAACCATATATCTGCAACTGCAACTATATATTAAAGACAAACACTTGCCCCAAAATATAAAAATAACTTAATAATATAATTTAATTACCTTACAATTTACTCTGTTGAAAAACATCTCTAAACAGGACATCATCATGAAGAAGAGCAGGCATGAATTTGGTTAATTTCAATACACAAAATTGCCACCCCTTCTCATGTCAATTACAAAGCAACCTTACAACAGGTATGAACAAGATTTATACAAACATAAATATTGGGATCCATTACTCTTTATTACGAGATGATCGATCCTTCCGTTGCCCACCAAGAATACGAGAAATTTGCAGACCTCTGCTGAATGCTTGATTGAAAAGCATACGAGTCTGAAACTCCGAAACAAAAGGAAACCATGCAAGAAAGGCAACTGGAGTGAACAGAAGCAAACCCATGACAATCTCATAACCACGAGCAAGTGTCCGGACTGATCCCCAAAATCCAGCTCTACGAACAATAGGCTTACAAGCTTGTGCGATCTGCAAGAGGGGAATTTAGTTGGTACAAATGTCTAGAGAAGATGGTTCAAAAACAATTGAAGTTAGATGTAAATAAGAGAACTATAAGATATGCCCTGTTGTGTCCAGCAGTACAAATAAATAATACTCCCTCCGGTCGAAAATGAGACAAAAATGCAAGACAAACAGGACACTCATTTTGGGACGGAGGGACTAACAATTAGTCTTATTAGTAATGATTTCAACATGAATTGATTGTCATTTGAAAATGTCAGAATGAGTTGATGCCATGGCAATCTTTAGAATTAGGAGACAGATTATAATGCAAATTAGAAGTAAATTAAAGTGGGACAAAACTTAATATTCACTTACCAAAAGCATCCCCCATCCAGTTGGCATGAAAGCAAGAACACACACAATAATGTCCTGTACTGTCATACCACGAGGGAGGGCAATCAAAGTGACAAGAATAGAGACGAAAGTAAGAAATATCAATCCTTTGATTAGCCGAAACATGAGTTGGAAATTTGCACTGAATTTTCGCCTTCCAACAGATACAGTCTGAAAAAAAGAAGGCATATTTTTATTAGGTTAACAAATAAAGTATCCAACTGTTATTAATGATCTACAACCATAAAAGAAAGCGCCAACAAGGGTATAACACCATACACGTCTGTCTTTAAACGAATCTTAAGAAAGCAAAAACAAGAGTATAACTCCACAAGCATGGTATGATGATGATCTATAACTATCATTTTAATAATAACTTTCCTTTTGTTTTAGAATTTCAGACTCATCTGCCTTTAAACAAATACTAAACAAGCATATCAAATTCAGAAACTAACACTACGACAACCAGTGACCAGACGAAACTAAACAGGACATAAAATGCTTCCAGAAAAACCCATCCTAAGAAAAAGATTTACCCAGCCTGAATCATTACTGACAATGTACTAAATACTTTCTAGAAGCAACTCACCTTCATCACAAACAATATTAGAAAGATCACCAGCCAAGATACACCATAGACCTATGGAAAAAGTAAAACGATGGTGATTAGTATTCAGTGTTATTGCACAAAAAGAGAAATAAATGATCAAATAACTAGTTGCTGAGGATATACCAGAAAATTCTATGTGTTTTGTAATCTTTAAATGATATACCAGCCCATACTGATAAATGAAAAATCGTAAAGATAACAATATCTCAACAATGATTCCACATTTTCCCGAAAAATGAAGGTGCTCTTGTTGCTCCTCCCACCATGACTCCCAACTTTTTTCAGATGGGACACCAATACCTCCGCGGTTGCTGATCCACTTATTCCAATCAGTCCAATCGTCAACAATCTTTTGCCACTCAAAACCAGAAGGGTTGAAAAGAAAAGGAGCAAAGAGCCAAGTCCCCACCATAAACCACATAGATCCAGTGATCAAGAGATAAGCAACTGTACTTCTATAACTATGACCAAAGATTTGGTAAACAAGAAGCAAAATCATCAACTCAAGACCCTTGACAAAGTGGCTACGAGAGTAGAGTCTGTAGTTGTCTGCAAATTTTGCATGGAAGACAACAAATCCCCGACCAGTTGCCCTGTATTTTGCACCTCCATGAAGCAATGTCCTTCCGTAGTAGTGGGTCTTAGTCCCAAGAGAAAATGTGAAAAATACGGGAGCCAATTGCAATTGCATCAATACGAATTCACTTAGTGCAGTTCGGAAACCCCTCTCCAGGCCAATTTCCATCAGCATAGGCAATGCCATCAAAAATCCAATTTGAACAAAAGACTGGGAAGCAAGAGCCACTTGAAGAGGCTTATTGTCTCGAATAGCTGGTTGGGAACTTAACCCTTGTTCAAGCCCACTAAGAACAAGATAAAGGCGGCCATATAGGAAAACGTATACAGTGAGCACAGTTATCTATCAGAAGAAAACAAGAGTGTCATCAAACGAACCATATAAATGCATAATATTTTTTAACCTGAAGATCAGAGTAATACTACACATACCAGAGTACTGAAGTAGAACCCAACCGTGGTGAAATAACAAGACAACATTCGGAAAAAGTCAAAACGATGACCAAGCCGATATATATCTCGACTTAATGTCTGCTCCCCATTGCCATTTGCAATTTTTGCCTCAAACATAGATATCTGATTGAGGCCCACATCTCTCCCCTTACCAACTTGTATGTATTCATGATGAGTAACGTTGCCTTCACGAAGTGTAGAATTAAATCCTGCATTTGCAGTTGTATCAAGAGTAGTCTCCAGGCCAATAAAAAAATAGAGACAAGTTATATATAATAAGGGGAAATAGAAATAGTACAGATTAACATACCAGCAAATATGTCTTCACTCAAGTTGATAACCCTTGAGGCTTTACTGACACCACCTCTAGTAAGGTGAAATAGACGATCAAACACATCCGGATGACCATAGTGAAATCGAACCCTATGCAGGCAGAAAAAAGGAAAGAATATTGCACAGTTAACAAGTAAATAAGTTAAAGCAAAATAGAAAGAAGCAACCACAGGATATATTCAATTCCCCTCATAACTGAAACTAGATATCTTGAACCAGTTCTTAAAAGTAATTAGTTGTCTATATCATAACTCCAATTACTAATGACCGCAACTTTTTTACCTTACCGAACAGAGAATTTCAAAACCATGGCCTTTTGACAAATTTTTAGTTCTTTACACAGCAAAATTGAAAGAATGAACCAGTAAATGAAGTCCAAGAGTAACTAATTGAAGAATGAAGAAGCAGTAACTTACTTCAGAGGGTTGGCCAACAATCTCTGACCAATTGTCACAAAACTTGTCTCCTGATTTGACATGAACCATGCAAGAGAGGAAACACTGCACCAAAATTTATACGAAAAATTAGTGAGATAGACCATCGTAAAATTGACTTTAGAAAGATGATAGCTTTATCCAACAACAAAACAAGGACACCTACCTTCCTGTGAATATATGCTCCCTAAGTCCAAGAATTGAAGGGTACCTCACACCATCAGGCTTTTTAAGAAATTCTTGGAGCAAATTCCTCATTTTAAACGCTTCTTCCATGTAGTTATCCTATATAATAGATGTTACAGACACTTGCCAACAAACAGATTACAATAACTATGTAGAATAAGAGTTTCTACCTGGTTCATATCTATCGTCTGCAAGCCTTCCCCACGGGTAAAAATAATGGCATGATTTTGATTTTCAGGCTTTCCCTCACCCAATATAGGAGGTCCGGGAAGTTTTATTTTATAAACAACCTGCATTCATACATTGAGAGGATAAAACTGAAAATTACACCATGATAGCGAACAGGGTAGAAACTTTACAACATATAGAGAATAGTGAGTAAATCATTAGGAAGAAGCTTACCTGGTCCAAGTTTTGTACTGGATCTGAGGAATTAATGGACTTAGGCATAGCAGCCTTGACCAATGCTGAATAATATACTTTTTGGTTTATCTTCTTTGATCTATCTTTACTTGGTTCTTCTACCTCATCAACATACGCTACACGAAGTGATGGGTATCTGCATAATATATGTATATATATATATATACTACTTAGCTCTGAGTCCAACATGTATAAGAACATAAAGTGAAGAAAGAAATAAAGAAAAAAAAAAAGAAAGAAAGAAACTTACGCAGTCATAAGCTTTAAAATGTCCTGTGCACGAGGATCACCAGATCGCTTGTGAATCCCATACTGCTGGCACGACACCACATACGTAAACTTCATATCAGCCACTGCTTGACATTGTGCCCACAATGTCCTTTCCCCCTTTTGATGATCCTCTGTATTTAGCTCTATAGCCTTGTAGCCTTCCATTAGATCTGAGCAAAGAGCATAGCCACAGAATGTCCAGTCCAAGTAATAAAAGCATTACATGATTTGCACGGGAAATGAGAAGTATGTAACAAATTTTCAAGGAACATTTAAAACGAAGTACAAAATTATACATGAGTGCAAGTCAATCAATAACTTGGACACCCGATAGACTTACCTTCATGCTTGGCCATGTCAAGGAAAGCCTGAAGCTCCAACGCTTTTCGGTAGTACATCATACCTCGAACTGGCAATTGTATAATGCATCGAGTCAATTGTAAACAATTGTAAAATGTGCAGATAAATATATATTTCTTCAAGCATTGCAGGTCACCGCACAGAGAGAATAATACCAGTTTTGGTCAGGGTTTGCCCTCTGTAAGATGCCCACTGACGAAGTTCCTCTTCCAATTCATCATTTTGTTTCATATCTTCTTCACTAGTGCAACCCATCCTCTCAAGAAAGTTGTTCCATTCATCTACACATGATTATAGGCTTAACTACAGCCAATCTACTGAAAAATCTTAAAACCACAACTTCAAAAGCTTAACATTTTGTGGAATGAAAAGTTATAAGAACAAGAAGTAAACCTGGGAAAATTTTTTGCAAGTAAAAAAGGATAGAAACACCGTCTTCATTTGGTGTTTCCAAATTGCGCAAAGAGAAGAGCACTTCCTCTGTGTAGTATGGAGTTAAAACACTACAACAAAAGCTTACATCAGCTACGCATATAATGGAAAAAATAATAACTTTCGATTTCAAAACAGTGCAACAACTAACAGTATCTTAATATTAAGATCTACAAGGTTACTGAGTCTTCAGTTTACCTTCCAACAAAAGAGAACTTATCACTCAGGTCTAAAGATTACTAATATGGGACATTTATTATTACACAATCCAAGACTCAGCAAGCTCAGAGTAAAAAAAAAAAAAAAACTGAAAATGTGATTAAAATTGTTAAAGACCATAGCCATGCTAATGAAACTTTAATTGCTATTTTTTATAAGAAAAGAAGGAAATACAAGAAAAATGAATTATTGCAAGTGTGCTAAAAACAACAGCAGTTATGTGATGTATTCCTTTATTTACTATTTATCCACTCCTAATGGTACCAAAGAGTTGTAATAGAATTGCCTGCCAGTTTTAGTGGCTCATTTCAGAAGACAGGAAAAACAATTCATTGTCGCAACTCTGTTAAATGCTACAGCAGTATTTATCCACTCAAATGGTACCAAAGTGCAAGTGTTCAACAAGAATTGCCTGCCTGTTTAAGTTCTCGTTTCTTTAAATCCAAAACCTATATTATGGAAATTGTCAGACATGAAATCAGAAAATATTTAATTCTGGTTGTTGGTTCATTTGAGACACAATATTCCATATCATAATTCAAATGAATCAGAGAGAAAGCTTACGAGAAAGAAAGCATATTTCGAACTTTGGGTGCTGAAGGCATGTCCATAAACAATGAATTTGAAAAGAATGAAATACGCCTTCTAGCTTCTAAGTTGGATGGTACATCCATGGCAGATTCCTTTGTGGTAAGCAATAGATAAAGCCGTTTGATCTACAAATAAAAGATATAAAAGATAATGAGTGTATTAATAAATTTTCATAGAAAACATCCATAACGATCAGACACACCTTTTCTTTCCATGCTTCGGTTACAGGCAGTATTGGAAACTTAATAGCTCCCGAAGATGCAAACAACTGATATTGCTGATCAAGAGGGGTCATCCCTTCATGACCAGACCCACCATGAACTGAATCAACCCAACTACGAACAGGAACACCATGAAAGTGGTATGAGGGCTCAGAGGAAATAAGTTAACTTTACAAATCAAATGCATCAAGATGCCATACCTGGATATCTGATCCTCCATCATTATATCTCTTGTTACAACCTCTAACATATCCTGGAAAAGAATAACAACTTGATCCCTGTCTTCCTGCTTGTTATCCAACTGCAAATAATAAGCTGACTCAATTAGGACTACCCAAAAGTCAGCGCAGAACTGATAATTGTTGCTAAGATGCTAAATCTCATTACCAAAATTTTGATAAGTCTAACAAACTGATCGTAGAGACTGGGAAGAGCACTCATCTTGAACTCTTTTATCAAAACACCCTGTTCTATATGTTTGTCAACCTCGGAAAATATACTCTCTATAACCCTACATAAACCCAGCGCATTGGACACAGAGATCATTAGCAAACCAGTAGAATACCACAGGTCAACCTTCACGCAGAAAAATAGTTGCACAGATAAAGATGAGCATCATTTCCTTTTTTTCAATTATGTCTACTCCAGAAACAGAACTTACTGTTTCTCACGGTCTCCTTGAACCAAGAACTTAATAATGTTCCTAAATGAAGCATAGCACTCTCGAACAGCACAAGACATGTAGTTGTCAGCTTCAATTCTCTTTTTCAGCTCTTTATCCTTACCATTACTGTCCTTAGCCATGTCTAATGCTATGGGGATCTACAAAACATACAAGAGTGCAAATAATGACACAAATATTGCAATTAATTTAAGTACCAAAAACAAATATTTTTTAAATACCTTGCTAGCTAGTAAAAATGGAGGCCACTGTATAAGCTCCAGGTCACGGTCAGCCCAATATGGAACAAGCAATAGGTCCATTTCTCTGAAATTAAAACAGGATCACAAAATCATTAAACAGTCAAGAGAAAGATAAGAAAGCTTCCACATTCACGGCCCACTCTCCCCACCCTCCAAAAAGGAACCAATCAGTATGATTCCTACAATAAAGGATAAACCCTCAGAGCATCACTTTGTGGCTTACCTATTGCTAATTAGATCTTCCTCTCTAAAGCTGCTGATAATTTTATTCCACAGCTGAGCAAATCTTGCTGCCTCTTTCTCTTTGTTTGATGGGATCTTTGTAATAGCAACATAAAAAGATTTTAGAGTGTTGCCTCTTCCTATTTTCAATCATCAAGTTACCAGTTAGTTTTATCTACAACAGATGAAGTTTACCTCGGCAAACTTGCGAGAAAATGTGGCTTTCAATCCCTTCTTCTTTGGCTCATTCTTCTCCTCTGGAATCAAACACGAGTTGAAGGCGCCAGGCAACGATTGAAAACGAGATCTAAGCATGCCCAATGTTCGAATCTGGAACCCACACGTGTCAGGGCAACGACAGAGACATACAGAGTATAAAAATAGTAATATCTATCATTATCAAAAAAAGGTTTCCATGTTGAGACACAAACTGAACATGGTAACAATTACTCTAAAGCTATGTTCATATACGGCAAATATGAAGGGAAAAAAAAAAACAGGCACTTGTACTCAGTGCCATTGTAACTACACATGAAAGTTCATAAATGATTACTCCGCAAATAAGGATAAGAAAACACTACTTAGGGAGTCCAGATAAACGTGGAGTTCATAACCTAGCCTTAACATATCAGACAGGAGAGATGAATCAAACAACTATTTTGCAACACCTCTTTCTATTATGTGAGTCTGTGGTCTTTGAATTCAAACAGAAAGACAAATCACTCAGTTATATGGCATTTGACGAGGCTAATTAGGACGTAATATAACCTTATGATTGCCCTAATATGGTACCTAAAAAGGGGGATATTATTTGAAAAAGGAAACCATTTGGCTATTCTGAAAAGTACCAATCTTTTCTAAGGAAATATTCTAGCTTCTAATTGGGTTTTGTTGCAAATTTAATAGCAAATGGGGTTGATGGTATATAGAATAGTTAACCTGCATTATAATGGTAAAATCCTTAAAGCTTCTAAGTAGGGGAAGCTCAAGCACTTGCATCACAAGAAAGCCCACGAAACATGAAGGTCAAAACAACTACATATGGCCAAATATAATTTTTACAGTGTTCATAAAAGTTCACTAACCTCACCAAGGCGACGGAATGCACCGTAAATACCTCCAAACAAAGTGGAGAATATAGCATACCAAATCTGAGTATCCATAAAATAGACCTAAAAAAAGTTGGTGTGTTAGAGCGTAGAATTTCCACTTCTCATAAATGTGAAAAGATAAATAAAAATAGAACTCGTATGACCCATACAAGAATAATTGGAGCCCAGAGAGCAATCACAACACCAATATTGTTCTTTGCTGCAAAGAAAAAAGGTAATTAGTCAATCATTTATTGGAAAATAAGGCACTATACACAGAGCACATCTAAATGTTTATTATTACCACGAGGAAAAAACTCATGCCACTGGAAATCAGTTATCCGAACATTCATAATAGCTTTTGTCGGAGCCACAAGAGGCTTTATCTGCACCAATAAAACAAAGCAAATATTATATATATATATAAACTTAAGCTGGCAAAGCTGAAAGACCAATCAAGTTTAATTAAGTCCAAATATAATTTTAGGATGAGAGCAAGGAGTCCCAGCCACTGATGGGGCTGGGATTCAGCCGCAAGTAAAACCCTTCATTGGCTCGGCCCACTCTCAGCTGTTAATAGCTTGGCTGAGATTCTTCATTCTCTTTCAGAACAAACATGACAGATTAATGAAAAATAAACCTTAGATATATTCATATTTGCCACTACATGAACCTAGACTCAACTATTTATCTTGTTATACATTCATAGGGTTACCAGCACAAAAGCAGTAGCTTGCAGAGTGGTAAAAAGAACACACCTCTATATAGTAACTGAATGCCAACTTTGTGATTAGAAGAAGAACCCAAAATAATGTGTACCTGCAAAGTTCACACATAAACTATGTAAGACCTCAACAGCAGACAATTACAGTCAAGTCAGCAATTATGTAGATTTTTTAAGATATTCTTACGCGAAAAGAGATAATGTGCTCTCATGCATCCCCCGTCCAACATAGAGCCGAGGCTGCAGATGCAAGTGAAGGCATAAGTCAAAATGAACTTAAACTTGCAAATTCAGTTGTGACAGTTTTCATTTAACTTGGATGGCTTATCAGAAAATAAAAATAAGTCAAGAAAGGAAACAGAAAAAACTATCATGCTCACTCAAACATTTGCAGAGACTGAAAGAGAGCATTTTACAAACCTGTGACCACCACATCATAAGCATCACAATCCTGTAATTTGACCTCTCAAGGAATCGACGAATGAAGGGGAAAAGAAACAGGACTCCAGCCAGCATATTTGGTGACAAGTAGACAACAACAGCTAAAATAAACAGGGAAGATGAACTTGAACTTGATGTATTGCCAAACCAACTTTTGATTACTTGAGCTAACCCAGGACCTTCATCCCATGAATAAGCATAAGTGACTGGTAGAACTATCACCCATGCAGCAGCTGAAAGAACCTTCAAAATGTATCTTAACTTAACATGGAGTGACATACTCCGGCGTGCTTTCCAACTAAGGACTACATCAAGGGAAGCTGCAGATAATCCACGGAAAAATAAATAAAAATTAACCTAGTAAAAGATAAAGAGTGTAATGCCATTGCAGTTGAAATAATGTAAAATACAAGTCCCACAATCTAGAGAATATTGTTGAAGTGGGTGAAATAAGTCTCACATCGGATAAATATAAGTGGAAAGGCTACATATAATGGTGCAACTGAAACCCTACGTGAGGGGGAGTGCCGATTTAAAAGCCCTAGATTGTGCACGTGTCGATCCCATTTATAAAAAGAATAATGTGAGACTCGCACATTAAGGGGAGTGTTGAAGTGGGTGAAATAAGTCTAACGGTGCAAGTGAAACCCTACGTGAGGGGGAGTGCCAATTTAAAAGCCCCCGGTTTTTGCAAGTGTTGAGCTCACCGATAGAAAGAAAAATGTGAGGGTCGCACACGAGGGGGAGTGTTGAAGTAGGTGAAATAATGTCCCACATCGGATAAATATGAAGTGGAAAGGCTACGTATAACGGTGCAAGTGAAACTCTACTAATAAGGTTGACTTATTAGTAGAGGAAGCCTAATATATTTTATGTAGCACAAATATATTATTCAACTTATACAATTACAATGGCTTCCTTCTAAATCAATATTTAAATAGTGAAATGAAATACGGCATTCATATTGCTCATCAATCAAGTTTTTGTGAATTAAAAAATACATGAATGTAACTTGAGTCAACACATTGCTTCCCAAAAAACATCTGCTGAAAGGGAGAGAGACAAATGCACAAACACAAAAAGAAATAGTACACTTGCTGAAAGATTCTAGATGTAGGAACATAGGAACAAAATTGTCCTTGTACCAGCAACATTAACTATAGTTACTGACCTTGTCCAAGCTTCAATATTGCAGCAGTTATGAAGATACTTAGAACTTTCTTGAACTCATCACCATAAAAGATTGAACTTAGTTGTCCAGAGCCATGCCAAGCAATGATGATCATAGCCTTGCAAAGAATTAGCCAATTTAGCCAATACGTAAACAGAATAAAAATAGACATTACCAAATCAAGTGCATGATCATAGCCTTGCAAAGACTTAGCCAAAACGTAAAAAGAATAAAAATAGACATTACCAAGTCAAGTGCATGGTATAAAGGTTACCTGTAATGAGAGAATAAAGAAACTCCACATACGATCAAAGCTTCTGAATATATGCCAATATGAACGTATCTCAACAAAGTTCACTTTCCCCACCCACCGATCCCTACCAGTTGGCTTGTTATCCTGAATATCACAGTTATTGACCATAAGAACAAGGGTTTTCAAAAGAAGAATAATCATATTAGCTTTAACACTTTTTAGCTGCAGTAGAAGTCGGTCCTCAATTTTTCGATACATCGGAATGAGAAGATATCTCAAGCATATGACAAAAGGAATGTTTTATTTTAAGCAATAAGTACTTTTATTAATAAAATTAGTAATTCCCAGGAGTGGAATAAGAAAACAAGTACATAGATAAAAGCTTAAGGAAACAAGAGCAAAATGTACAAGTTAATACTATTTCGGCTACTCTAAGATCATTATCAAAATGTAGAGTAAACCATCACATAGGGAAGGACTGCAATCAGTAGTTGGGGAAGCTAGAGTGAGAGGGCAGTGATAACAGACAGAATTTGGAAGACCACGTTGACCCAACAAACCCAACTTTTGAATGATTAATTGACCATTCTGCTGATCGTGGAGCCTGGAAAATACCAAGATATCTGGAATTCTCAATGAAGGAGGAGCCAATGTTCTTAGATGCATAAGAAATAGCGATGAAGTCGCCTCCCATAAAAACTGGAAACCAAATTGTGATCACACCTGAAAATGATGATAAGTAGGATAGAGTAGAAGGAGGTCTACTCAAGATTGCTTTCCTTGATGGAAATATGAGGAATTAGTTAGAGTTGATCCTTGATTCCCATTCCATTTGCTGGTTTTTTTTTTTCAATGATTACTTCCTCTGAGCAATGAGGGACAGATCCCATTTCTTTACAGACGACCCGTATGTTTTCAGCTTTAGTCCTTAGTAAACTTGAGCAAAGAGGATCTGATTTGTCAACTAACAAAGCAGTTTCTAGCTGAAGCTTGAGGAATAGGTTTTAAAAATAGAAACCAGAAAACATCTAGCTCAGCTCTCTGAAAATGATTTTTGAATAGACAAAAGCGCACAGAAAATAAAAGGCAACAAAAAAAGTAAGTACCAAAGGTTACAACATATATAACTAAAGATATGGATACATCATACAGAATAACGACATAACCACCTAAAAGCATAGTAAGCAACAATAAATTCACAAATTGCCATCAGAGCAAGCATTTTTTATTTGTACTTGACTGTAAACATCATTTTTTTTTTTTTGATACAGACAGGTGCCGAAATCCTGTCTTGCAACGGCACGGTATCCTCATATTTACAGGGAGGGACCGTTGTTTAGGAGTGAAACTCCGTCTCTCTCCCTAACCTAGGACTTTAAGCACCTGACTGCACCAAAAGTGGTCTCTTACACCCCACCACAAAGGGTGCGTGCAATGAGGATCGATCCTAGGACCTCCTCCCCCCACTTACGCAGTTGGATTTACCAACTGCGCCACACCTTGTGGCTTAAACATCATTGAATCAACCTTGTGTTGTAGAAGGATCAAATTAGCAAATCTCAAGAAAGAGATAAAAAATAGCTAGGATATAACAATAGTTACTTGCCAAACTTTTGTCAGCACGCAGCTGTTGAATGGACATAAAAAAGAAATCAGCATCTGCACGCATTGGCCAACCTAACCGAAAACAATCAGGAGACCTGTAATTGCACAAGGATAATTAATCACCATAAAACCAGAAAGAAGTATTAACAAATAAATATCTATTACCAGAAATATTCATTTAAATCATCATAATTCCTCCACTGGGAATGCTTTGACCTCCCACGTTGGCTCCGTTCAGCTTCCTTAACGTCAATGATATCATGACAAATAATCAGATACAGGTGCGCACCAAAAAAAGAATAGTCACAATAAATCATCGATATACTAAACTCATAATGCAAATCTATAGAACACCTTCGCAATCACATCATAGATCGGAGTAACAACTTTCATCAAGAAAGCTTCCTCTTCACCTCCATAAGCTGGCTTCACATTTTCTCCTGTCATGGGGCTGACATTCCCAGCTAGCATACCATATAGCTCAAATGCCATCTGTAACAACAAAAAGAAAATGGAGCATCCAAATACTACAAAAATAAGAAGCCACTGAACTATAACAGAAACTTATACTAGACTGCCTGTGATCAAATTAAAAAGGCAGATTTGAAACTTAATTAATGACTAGGTTAGGGTTAGAAGCAAAGTCTAACAGTAGAATGCTCAACTGTTACATGCATGCTACCATAAATATTACCACAGAATTATTACAGAAATAAAGCAGAGAAAAGACTACAAACATACATGATGATAAATATAGCAAAGGCATTCTGGCAAGAATCTCAAGTTCGCAGCTTCCCCCCATATCAGAAGATATAGACCCATGTATAAAAGTTTGCGCTGTTGAACTTCCTGTTGTATGGTTGGTAACCTATACATTTTAATCCGCATGAGGTAAAATCAGAATTACATAACACTACCCAAAAATATAGAAACACATGAAAAGGGCAAATGCATTACTTAATGTAAGGAAGTCACACATGTTGGACATTAGAAGATTTTACTATCACCGACGCGGTGATACCATATCTATATTTCAATTGTGGCAGCAAATGATGAAATACACCTTAAAACTCCTATTAGAACTTAGATGTGATGTTTCACTTGTACCTTTTTTCATAAATATACAACCTAGAAGTGACTTGGGGAAATCGGCATACAAAATGGACATAGTCCAGTCCAGCATATCTGAGGACAGTGACCATTTGAATTACAGTAGTGACAAGATCTTACCAAAGGCTACTTTTTCGATCCAAGTATTTACACCATTTCTTGTAGTTCTTGAAAAGTTTCTTCATCACGTCTGTTAGTGCCCGCTCATCCAACTAAACAAGAAATATAGGAAAATATATCACAAGTATACAAAGTAATCAATAATTTAGTAACAGGCCTAGTTGAATGTCATTTTTTCTTGCATTTCACAAAGCTAAATCAAATAGAATCTTATATTTTTTTTGTTCTAGTGTCAAGTCAGAAACAGCTCAACCGTAAATTTAGTTTTCCTTACTTGAATTATATAAATAATCCTTTTTTCAAAAAAAAAAAAAACAAACAAAAACATATATTGTTCAAAAGAGATAAATGGACACGGACCAGCCATAAAACAATCCAGCAGCAACTGATTACTAAAGCAGAATTTTAGCTAAACCATTCTTGTATACCCAGGATTTTAACCAATTTCAGAAAGCATAGCAAAATAAATAGGGGAAATTGCGGATCACTACCCTGTACTATTCACTTTTAGCACATTACTACCCTCATATAAATTAACCTCCACTTGACAGTGTGATTTTATTACTAAACTAACAGTGTGATTAACGGATTGTTGAGGTTAATTCAGATGAGGGTAGTTATGTGCTAAAAGTGAATAGTTGAGGGTAGTGATCCGCAATTTCCCCACTAATTTATTATATGGATGTTATTAGTAGTTCATACTATAACTAATTTTCTAAAAATGAAAGTGAACACTTATTTTATAACAATAATGGAAGACAAACATGAAACTCATTTTGAGACGGAGAGAGTATATATATTTTTTATGTTCCAATATTTTGTTGTCAATCTCTTAAATATTTATAAAAAGAGTTAAATGGTTTTGTCTCTTATACACTGACATGTTTTTTTTTTTTTTTTGTAGTTTAGCCCCTTAATTAGAGTTTTGTCTTGTTCGAACCCTTGTAAATCATTTTTTTATTAATTAAACACACTCAACCGACTATAATAAGTTCCAGGTGTAATGTCAGTATTTGTTGACACATCCTCACGTCACGTCAGATACGAAGTTCATGTGTGCATGTCTAGTTAACACACTGTTTCATTTTTTTTTTACATTATTCAAATCCAAAACGACGTCGTTTATGATGCCGTTTTGCACGTCGTTTACAGTTTTCTGTGATGTAAAAATAATAATAAAACATATTATTTTGTCTAAGGTGACATTTACACGTTGACTTTGCATCAGACGTGTCAACAAATATCAACATGGCACCTTTTTTTTTTTTTTTAAAATAAAAGCCACAGTTTCATTAAAAAAAATCCCCAAAAA
>JAYMTK010001385.1:0-16566 GCA_036897405.1 Pelargonium myrrhifolium | reverse complement strand
AACGGTCAAACAGTGTTTTTACAAGTTTAGGGGGTTATTTGTTAACGGAAAAAGTTAAGGGGGGTCATCTGACAAACCTTTAAAGTTTTGGGGGGTCATCTGCAATTATCCCTTAATAAAATTACTAAAATACGATTCAGGACCAAAAAAAATTAAAAAGAGTCAATTTATCGATAGTAAACATATTTACACAACTAGCATATAGTGAAGGCAGAATAATAACCGACGTCTGCACGAGGATTCGTGATAATGAATCATATGGTAAAATAAGTGTAATCAAGTCAAATTTGTAATTTGTATTTATTCAATAAAATAATACTCATAAGTGATATTTGAACCACCGACGATAAAAAACGATGATAGTTTGAGGGAAATTATTTGATAATGAATTAGACGGGTAAAGTTTTCGAGAGAAGTGGAAAAAAAAAAGTCGTTAACACAAAAATCTCAGTTGAAACACATATACATTAGAGTGTTCGGAATCTCAGTAATGATTCATGGTTGAGATTTTAATCAGGACACAAAGAAGGATGAATCCGAGCAATCACTTACCGCCTATAAATTCATTAAGGCGTGTATGAATATCAAATGGTGATGCGACATCATCTCAACGGTTATTATTGAGTGGCCGAAAATCTAAGCCAACAATTTTATACATTGAGACCTAACTTTTTGGCACCAATCGTAGTATCTCATATTTTTTACACCTTATGTACAATTTTTTTTATCAGTTGAGCTACACAATAGAAAATAACTCTCTCTTTTTAACCCATAACCCCACCCAGAGACGGATCCACATATAACTGAATGGGGGCGTCCCCCAGTGGAATTTTTTATTTTCAAAAATCACCCATAAATTTTATAGTTTTTCATTTTAGTCCCTCCATATTTTAGTTTTTGCACCACTGAATTTTCATATTTGTCCCTTCATATTTTAAATTTTGCCCCCATTGAAATTCAAAAAAATTTATTTAGGTGAGGACTTGAACCTAGACCTCAAGACAACTTTAACATTAGTTTAGCCAACTAAGCTATCACATTTTTGTGAAAGTTTTCAAATCGTTTAAAATATGTATAACAAAAATCAGAAATAACAAAATAGAAATTCAAAAGACATTTTACTTGAAAAGTTTAAACAAATAAAACAATCAAAAAAAAAACCCCATTTGTTGTCCTCTCGGGTTTCATGTTTTGAAGGTGAAGAAAGTGAAAATGGAGAGGAAAATTTGTTGAGATTTGTGTTCGGTTGATAGAACATTGATCAAGGTTAAAGTTGTTAAAGTGCAAGATGATTAATTGAAAAAACTTTCAAGTTTGTGGAGATTTTAGAGAGTTTGCATTTGCAAATTTGTTCTCTAAGGTACGAAGAGCCTACTTGCAAAAAGGTCCATGTCAACCTAGTGAACATAAATTTCCCCAAAGAATATTTGGAAAGTTGCAACGTAGATTTGTTCCGGCATGGTTTAAACAACATGAGACTTGGTTGGAATATAGTATTGAAAATGATACCGCTTTTTGTTTGTGTTATCTTTATATACTCAAGATTTTGGAGAGCAAGCAAGTGGTGATTGTTTTTCAATGGAGGGATTCACAAATTGGAAGAAAAAAAGAAAGGTTTGATGTTCATGTTGGATGTTCTCTTAGTGCTCATAACAAAGTTTGGAGAAAATGTCAAGATTTGATGAACCAAACGCAACACATTCAAGTTGTCTATGCCAAACAATCCAATCAAGCTCGAAAAGATTATCGCACTCGTTTAACGGCTACACTTGATTGCATAAGGTTCCTCTTACACCGAGGTTTGGCATTTTGTGGTAGAGATGAATCCGAAGATTCTCATAATCAAGGAAACTTTCTTGAACTCCTAAAGTTTCTTGCCAATCATGATGAAACCATCAACAATGTAGTCTTGAAAAATGCTCCTGGAAATTTGAAAATGGTAGCTCATGATATTCAAAAAGATATTGTTCATGCCGCCGCAAGTGAAACAACAAATGCTATTATTAAAGATCTTGGAGATGGGTTCTTTTCTATTTTGCTTGATGATTCTCAGGATGTGTCAATTAAAGAACAAATGGCGGTTTGTTTGCGTTATGTTGATTTGAAAAGATGTGTTATTGAAAGGTTTCTTGGCATTGTGCATGTTAGTGATACCGCCGCTTTGTCACTTAAAGCGGCAGTTGAGATGTTATTTTCAAAATACAGTTTGAGTGTGTCAAGATTGCGTGGACAAGGTTACGATGAGGCTAGTAATATGCAATGTGAGTTCAATGGACTAAAGACTTTGATCATGAATGAGAATGCATTTGCTTATTATGTTCATTGTTTTGCCCACCAACTTCAATTAGCACTTGTTGTCATGGAAAAAAATCATGTCCAAGTTGCTTCATTTTTTAATTTGGTGAGTAAATTGGTGAATATTGTTGGAGCTTCGTGTAAACGTCGAGATATTCTTCGAGATAAGCAACTTAATAAGATTTTGGAAGCAATAAGGATCGGTGAAGTTTCAACCGGAAGAGATTTAAATCAAGAAAGTTGTCTTCAACGAGCTTGTGATACGCGTTGGAGTTCTCACTATACCTCATTGGTGAATTTGAGTATCTTATTTTCTTCGGCAATCGACGTGCTTGAAATAATCTATGAAGATGGAGTTCATTCGGAGCAAAGAGGTGAAGCTTATGCCTTACCATACTCGGTACAATCCTTTAACTTTGTATTCAACCTATTTTTGATGAAAGATATCTTGGGAGTTACAAATGAATTGTCTTTAGCATTGCAAAGGAAAGATCAAGATATTGTCAATGCGATGACATTAGTGAAAGTAGCTACGCAACGACTTCAAATAATGAGGGATAATGAATGTGAATCTTTGCTCAATGAAGTGTCTTTATTTTGCGGCAAGCAAAAAATTAGTGTACCAAATATGGATGATGCATTTGTAACCCGAGGAAGACCAAGGCGCAATGCTCCACAATTGACAAATCTACACTATTTTCGAGTTGATTTGTTTTGTGCGGTGATTGATTTGCAACTTCAAGAGCTTAATAATTGGTTCAATGAGGTAAACACTGATTTGCTTATTTGTATTGCTTGTCTAAATCTCAGTGATTCTTTTGCTTTGTTTGATAAGCAAAAATTGATCGAGTTTGCCAAGTTTTATCCAAATAAATTTTCTACTGTGGACCTTCATGTTCTTGCAAATCAACTTGAAACTTATATATTTGACATGAGATCCGATCTTGCATTCTCTGAGGTCAAAGGGATTACTGGTCTTTCCCAAAAGATGGTGGAGACAAAGAAGCATATTGTGTATCCACTTGTATATTTACTTGTGATGTTGGCTTTAGTATTACCAGTTGCCACTTCATCTGTTGAAAGAGCATTTTCCTCCATGAATATTGTGAAAAGTCGTTTGCGTAATCGAATGGGAGATTCTTGGATGAACGATTTCTTAGTTACATATATTGAGAAAGACATATTTTGCAGCATTGAGAATGAGAAGATCTTGCAATACATTCATAATATGAAATCTCGTCGCGAACAATTGTAAAAGTTTTATTTGTGGTTTTTTAATGACTTTGGTTAATATGTATGGTAAAATGTGTTTCTAAATTTTTGATGTATGAAATTTATCTTTTATATTGACGATGAAAAAAAAAATTATGTATTAATAGATATTTTGCCCCCACAAACTAAAAGTTCTGGATCCGTCCTTGTATGTATCCCTTCTACAAGCCTCCAAACCAACACAAGAACTTGTCTCGTAGACTCGAAGTTGATCACAATATCCATAAAAAAAAGGCCGACTATCCTCCACTTGGTGAGACACTCCTTCTCTGAAATACCAATCTCGGCGTTCACTTCGAGTCCCCCTTGCTCTTTTTCATTTTCAAGGGGGACCAAATCAAGTCTTTTTTGCTAAGCAATATGTCATTCTTGTCCATAAACTAACTACTTTGCTGCTACTTCACACACCTACAAAACTGTTTCCAGCAAACACAAGAAAAAGCAAATCACTGGACCAAATTCCCGTAAAACCTACCCATTGCTGTACCGAGTTTATTGTCGAACATAACTGACGCCGCTGGCAAAACTCAAAAATTCTATCTTTCTAATTGAGATAGAGCATGTCACAGACGAGACAAACCAACCCTTTGCTTTATGCCCCATTACTTACTGCACTAGTTATATATAAAAAAAAGGAAAATTACACGTTACTACCCTCTTAGATAGACTCTTTGCACGTTACTACCCTAAACTTTTTTTTCGTTACATATTACTACCATGAACTAAAAAGATTTCATTCTGTTAGTTAACTTTGACGAAATTTGATTCTCTCTCATCATTTGTCATGCACATGACTTCAACATTTTTTGAAAATGTCTATTACACCCCTTTTTTTTCATTGGTCAAGAACAAGTTCGCCGGAAACTTTAAAAATTCGCTAGAAATTTTAAAGTTCAATCGGAATATTTTTGTTTCTCATTTAATTTATTTTATTAAAGTTAAAATTTCACCAGAATTTAATGTTTTGACCGGAATATGAGTTTCAATTGTCGGAACTTGAATTTTTTTTGCCAAAATTTGATTTATTTGCCAGATTTTGTGTTTTTTATTTTACTGAAATTTGGATTGTGTTATTGTTCTATATGCACAACTCTTGAAGATCATCTCTTAATCAACAATTAAAAGTTGCAGAAAACCCAGAGACACAAAAACGGATACATCGGTGTACCCGAGAGCCAAACCCATTTGGTTCATATTGTTCATCACTACCAAACCCGTCCTAATTCCACACAGAAATGACACAAACAGAATCCAAAAAACAACGGCCTTAAAAGCCTCCATGTTTGTGTGATCTTCTCCGATCATCAGAACTCGCCTGGTCTCCTTCTCTTTCGCCGCCGGAGATCCATCTTATGCATGGTCTCTGGCACCACCTCATGTGCTAGCAAAGGCTTGTTAATATGCGTCTCTTCATCCAGACTCAGGTCGTTTCCGGACCGACCCAAACCCAAGCTTTTGAGCAATGCGTATATGGGGACCATGAACGACGAGGTCAAAAGGGCAATGAGCACGACGATGAAAACGATAGAGAAGCTGGGGTTGGGGTCGATACGGCGGAGGAGGTCGGAAAAGAGAAGCGGCTAAGGCTTTCATGCGGCTGGAGGAGGCGTCAATGAGGGCAATGACAGTTGGTGCATGAGGAGAATAGGTGATGCAAACATTTCTGTTATGTTTCTCTACTTCTCTAGTTCTCTCTCTGCGAATTCTGGCAGGAGGTTCTTGTCGGAGAAAGAGCTCGGCGGGAAGGTTCTCGTCGAAGATGGAGGCGCAGTGGGGATGGAAGTGGTTGCGTTGGAATCAGAAGGGGGTAGATCCATTCACTGATGGAGAAATGACATATACAAATCTAATCTCATTCTTTTTATTATTTATTTTTAAATTTAATATTATTAAGGGTATTTAAGTATTTTCATGTTTTTACTGACGGAGCATCTAACAAATTGAAAAGAAAAATGGTGTATCTACCAAGATAGAAACGTATAATTATCTCTGCAAAAAAAAAAAAAAAAAAAAGTCTCCCGTCGCATAAAAAAATGAAAAAGGGAAATAGAATTGGGTTGCAAATGAAATGCGTGTTGTAATGTAGACAAGAGAAATGGTCCATTAGGCGGGTCTCTCGTAGACGCCAATACAAACTCTTATCTTCTCATTCATTTTCGGATAATAATAATACAACACAGAAAAGAAACGATAGAGAGCTCTCTCGCATCGCACCACGCAAAAATGGCTACTTGCACCGCATCATCCTCCCTGATGCTAACCTACGCCTCCTCTTCCTGCTCCTCCTTGTTCTCGCAGGACCTCACGCCCTCTCTCCTCTCCTTCAAGCCCTCTACGACCTCCTCCTTCGCTTACCCTCTGGTGTTGCGGTGCCGCCAGAAGAGAGTGTTCAGCAGATGGCTCGATTTGAGGGACTCCAAGTCCAATCTCGTGGTGGCCGCTGTGGCCACCGAGGCGGAGCTGGACGAGGACGTCCAAAACGAAGAGGCCGTTGATGGCGCTGCTGCTGTGGCGCCCCCTCCCAAACCCAAGAAGGGGAAGAAGGCATTGCCTCTCAAGAGGGACAGAGTAATAATGCTTTTTTTCTTTCTTATGTTTCAATTTTCCCTTCTGTTTTTTGTTGAATTATAGGTTTGTTCAGCGGTTTGAGTATTGGGTTCAATTTGCATTTCGGTGTTTTAGGTGTTTTAGGTGAATTTGTGCGATTTCATTGTTTTTTGTTGAGTGATTTGTTGTTGGGTTTGGTTTGCATTGGTGCCGTTTTGGTTGTTTTTGGTGATTTTTGTGCTATTTCTATTAAGCTCTATAATTTCATGAGACTCAGTCAAGCCATTGAGAGGATGATATGGTATTTATATGCTGGATTTTCATGCGTTCAACTGCATTCTCCCTTTAAGTTTCTCCCGTTGATGAGTTTTTGGCACTCAGCTCTACATCTTTCTGTTGACTATGTCAGACGAGGTCTAAGAGATTTTTGGAAATTCAAAAACTGAGGGAAAACAAAAAAGAGTATGACTTGATCACAGCTATATCATTGGTGAAGCAAATGGCAAGTACCAAGTTTGTAGAGACTGTTGAGGCCCATTTTCGCCTCAACATTGACCCCAAATATAATGATCAACAGCTAAGGGCAACTGTAAGTTTTCTGCCTCTAAATAAATAGTGGGAAATGTATTGAAGGCCTAATCAACAACTGTCTGGCCAATAACTCTCATCTTTTATTCCGACTCGCTATTCATAGGTGAATTTGCCCAAGGGAACCGGACAGAAAGTTAAAGTGGCTGTTCTTACTCAAGGTATCTTGATTTCCAAACTTGTTCCCATTTTATCAATTTATTTATGAATTATGATGAGTAATATATATATATATATATATATATATAGATATATCAGTTCATTTATTTATAGGATCACGAGTTGGATTTTGATTGGCTATTTTTGTTCACCGTGATGATGTTTAACTGAACTAAGACTTACTCCCAGCAGCATGAGTAAGAGGCAAAGGATTAAGATTCCTAACACCAGAGTTTTCTGTAGCATTATGTGATTTTTAATATTTTAAGTTAGAAGGGGAAATTTCGAATGTGCTCGATGATGCAAATTCAACAATTCAAATTAAATACTTATTAACCAAAACAGATAGCGTCGCAAATGCCATAAATCATAATTTTGGGCTGGAGTAACCTTGCCCTAGGCTACATTAAATGGATATAAACTCAACATAACTTAATAAAGCATTAATCCTCGTCCATTGAGGTTGACTTCAAGCATTGTTGTAAACATATACTCCCTCTGTCCCAAAATGATTGTCCTGATTCTTTTGATTTTGTGCCCCAGAATGAGTGTCATCTTTCTTTTTTTTAGTTTGTTATGCATGAATTGTCAATAGTATCCTTGTAACTAGTTAGTTAGTATCCCTTAACACATGATCATAAGGATACAAGAGTAAATATATCACACTAACTAACTTCTCCTTATTTTTTTCTCGAAATGGATACAAGGACACTCATTTTGGGACGGAGGGAGTAGTAAATATATTTATTGAAACCATACTCAAATCAGTTCCCATCAAACTTCAGCCCATATTCTATTGGGTAAAGGCTTAAAGCATATAAAAGCCACCTCAACATCACTTTAGCATTCCTCTCTATAAAGTGCTTAGCATGCCGTGAAAATAGTGTTCATTGGATCCTCCTTACACCATGCTTATGTGGGACTAACCCATACATTGATCGACTGTTATCTCAATGTGAAGCTGAGCAAGCACATGCTTGTGCCACATTTAACTGTACCACTGCTCATTCTTTCCCCTGTTAGGGAAGGGTGCCACATTTCCTACCATATTAAGGTAGGATGTATTCAGCCATCATGCCCCAACTCCACATGCTGGCACTGAAGCTAATGTTGGTGGTCACTTACTCCATCTTTGTGTGTGTGTGTGTGTGTGTGTGTGTTTGTGCTGCTTATGAATTCTGGCATACATCTTGAGCATGCTTTACCCTTTCTTTTCTTGAAGGAAAATTTGATCATTCTCAAACAAAACAATGCATGGGCTTTGTAGTTCATCAGTGAATATTCATCATAGGATCGTTTTGCTTTTATAGCTACTACATGTGAGCAGTGTCTTCTGGATGAGTTCTTTTTAAATATTCTTCCAATTTTGGCCGGGCAACATGATATGTTGATAATGTTAGTTTCACAGGTTTTCTTCCATAACTAGCAAGGATTCTTGTTATGACTTATTCCATGGTTCATTTGTTAAGTTGATTATCCGCAGGTGAAAAGCTCGATGAAGCAAATAATGCAGGGGCTGATATTGTTGGGGGAGAAGACTTGATTGAAAAGATAAAAGGAGGATTTATGGAATTTGACAAATTGATTGCATCTCCAGATATGATGCCCAAGGTGTTGCTCTGCTTATCTTGTTTTGCCGAATATTTTCTGTCGGCTCATCTTGTCATTGAAGAAAAATATATGAAGCTATGAAAATGAACATTTAAATCCAATAAAAAAATATGTTACCTACTGCCAACCCCTTATTATCATTTTTCCTGTGGCTCTATTCAGTAGATTCTTGCTAGTTGAGTTTTTTATTTTTTTTTTTTGGACCAGCAAATGTACAAACACTAAGGCTCGAAACTGAGACCTTGAGGGAACAAGTGAAATCAACTTTTCCTACAAACACCAAGGCTCGAACAGTACAAATTTTTTACTCTTATTTTAATTATTCAAGAAGCGTAAGCACATAAAAGCACCTGCATTATGTTTATTCTGCTTTTAACATTTTAAATTATATACGTCTTCTCCAGCCAAACTTGGTTTATTCTTTATGTTGATTTTCTAAGCATATGTTGATGTATCTTCTCTTGGAATGGGTAATTTTCATTTTTGCTAAAATATCATACTGAACAATAGATTTTTACATATTATCGTTACTTGTGTCAGGTTGCCAGTCTAGGAAGGATTCTGGGACCACGAGGGCTAATGCCAAATCCAAAAGCTGGTACTGTTACTACCGATATACCCCAGGTATGTCACGATGGCTGCTTCCTATAACTTATATTTGCTAACGATATGTTTGTGTGTGTATTTGGTTATGAAATTTGTATTGATATATCTAGCCCTGCTACATCCTTCAGATGTCTGCATGTGCTTGTACAGTCTACTATCATTTCTCTTTGGTATGCATGATGAAAGAAAGATTATTTTGTTTTTTGCTTCTTGGACTGACAGAATGTAATAGGGTTTTCAGGCAAGTTGAAAAATTAGTAATCATTGGAAAACAAGTTGTAGAAAATCCCTAATTACGTTGCTGGAATTCTGGAGAAATGCAAAGTTTAAGGCAAGTTATGAGGGTGAAGCAGTGGTGGAAAGGTAGAAAATGTGAGGTTTAGGTTTCTGATTCCATGAAAGCAAGAAAAGGGAAGATTCTGAGCTGTTGTAGGATGTTGTTAGTAACCCTTACAGTAACAAGATGAAGATGAAGTGGGGAAATAGTGAAATCTGTCATGTTCAGGAAAGAAATTTCATTAGTCAATGTCACTCTAGGGCCAAATGTGATTTTGGAGTAGAAAACAATGTAAACAAGATTAACTAGTTACAAAATTTAACAAACACGAACACAACCAGAATAAAATAATGAATTATGGCTGTGCCATTAGTTGTCACTGCTCTATATAATTAGACTGAAATGACATAGCAAGAATAATGTAGTTTGTTGTGAGAAAGCTATGTTGCATGTTACATATCCACTTTTCTGGAAAGTAGTTGTAATTAATATTGCGAGCTTACTGATTCTATCGTCTGTTACAGGCAATTGCAGAATTCAAGCAAGGAAAAGTTGAATTCAGGGCAGACAAAACTGGGATTGTTCACTTGCCTTTTGGGAAAGCGGACTTTACCGAAGAAGACCTTCTGGAAAACTTTCTTGCTGTAGTAGTATGTCCTCCAATCTTTTTGTGTGGCTCAGTGATGTTGGAAATGTATCTGCTATGCTTACTTTGTTTATATTGTGTGTGTACATGTAACAGAAATCAGTAGAATCAAACAAGCCATCTGGTGCAAAAGGAACGTACTGGAAAACTGCACATATATGCTCGTCAATGGGTCCTTCCGTTCGGCTGAATGTTAAGGAGATGCTGGAATACAAGCCTCCAGCAGGTGTTTAAAAGGATGATATTAATTAAGTACACCACCTGTAAATTATGGCTTAAGCTATTAAATCAGCCTCCTTTGAGCTTGCCTGAGTTGGTAAAAAGGTGATAGGGAAGTAATATTAGTATGAAGTGAAGAGAGGAAAACCTTGATAGTGGTGTTTTTTGTTCAATATGTGCATGCTGTTCTTCTACACTGACTGAAATAGATGCTGTTCTTCTTGTCATAGTCTACGTGTAATTCAACAACTCTCTCTTGGTTTATTTCTCCATGTTGTCAATCATTTTTTTGTATCTTGATAATTACTTGTTTTGAGGGGGGTATTTCTGTCAGTTACAAAAACAATACAGAACTTCAGCCTGCTGATGCCTTGAAACAAAAATCAACCATCTGTTTTTTTTTTTAATATATATATATATATATACACACACACACAGAGGATCAGGATTCTCAGCCAAGACACAAACAATATGGATTCGGGCGGGCGCTCCGCGCCCACAAGTTCACTGGGGCAGGTATGGGTGTTAATTAGGGACGTGGCATCACCTCATTGGCCATGATTTATTGGCTGAGAGTCTCAGCCAATAAATCATGGTTGAGATTCTTTTCTCTATATATATATATATATATATATATGAAAACAAGCTGCAAGTATTGGACATTGTATATATATTGTGTTCTATTACTGTAATGGCAATGAAAAATAATTAACATGGCAAGTCATTTGTGTACGTTCTCTTAAACCATCTTTTTGAGACATTATCCACAGCCTAACAAGATAGATGCTGTATATTTAATATACTTTTTTTGATTGTTTAAATTTTTTATATTTCCCTCGGGCTCAAAATAGTGTCATGTTTGTCTTGCATTTTTGTCTCAAAATAAGTGTCTTATTTTCTTTTTATGAAGTTGGTTATAACATGAATTACTAATAACATCTTTATGATAAGTTGGTATCCATTGAGTTTGTTAAAACACATGTCCATGAGGATTTATACGCAATTATAATATACTAACTAACTTCTCCTTAATAATTCTCAAAATAGAAAGGAGCACTCAGTTTGGGATGGAGAGAGTACATTCCCAATGTTTTGAGAGTCAGCTAGGGTTTTTGTACAGCTACAGATGTTCTTGATTTTCATAGCGACGACGCTCTCTTAGATTTGTTGATAGCAAATTGCGGTCTTTCTCGTTAACATATTGAGTCAGGCTTTGATAGTAAGTTAAGGTTGTAGAGCAGTGGCGACGTTTGTTCATGGTAAGTTTTTTGATTAGTGTGTGCCCAAGGTAGTAGGAACCAGTTGCAGAGAGGAAAAGGTGGTGGTACCCTCAAATCAACCTTCGAGTTTGCTGTTGAATTAAATGGCAGACCCGATGGTGGCATGATAGAGCCCTTCACGTGATCGCCTTGAACTTCAAGTTCAATCGTTTTCAATTGTTCGTGCTCTTCAAGGTGGATGGGAGGATTCAAGTGCCTTCAACTTGATTATTCAAGCTGATGGAAGGATTCTAGTGCCTTTGTTTTAATTAATCAATATGTTTTAACCATTATACCTCAGGTTGGTTGTATTAATTTTTTGTTTACCGGTTGATCTGCAAACTGAATGACAAACAACTTAGTTAGATTTTCAATCTCTTTGTCAGGCTTGTTTAGGTGAATTAGTTTTCAAGCCCCTAGTTTCATATTATTTTTGTTAGTGTTAGATTTGAAGTAAAAAAAATTACTCTTTACGTAAAAAAAAAAAAAAAAAAAATGAAGTTTTATATACTGTATTCATTCGACTCAGTTGTACTGTTTGCAATTGAAATAACACAAACCGAACAATAACTATTTAGCATACTACATGCAATTAATAATTTAACATACAGACGATTGTTTGTAGTCCAACGGTTAGGATAATTGCCTTCCAAGCGATCACATCATTTAACAATGTTCACATGAAATGAAATGATACCATTCAATAGTGATCCCTACAGTCATGCTTCAGTTCATTAAGAACCTCCCAATTGGTCTTTCAGTGCTTTCTTTGTTCTTCTAAGTACGTACATATTTACTCCATGGTGTAAAGTATCAATATACATGATCATTTGCAATATATATATATATATGTTGTTGCATATTCTACTCTGACCTGTGCAAGTTATGAAGGATATACAAAGAAGCAGACGATAAGAAGATGCACACAGAATAACTCAGCAGGTCCATACCAGTGGCTATTGTCACCATCTTGCTCCTCTCAAACATCTTCACTAGTAGAATCATCACGATAACATGTCCCACTTTTGTTTTTAGTTCATCAAGTGAGCTAATTTTCATCCATTTAGGCCTCTCCTGCACACCAATCAGGATTATTCTATTAGTTAGCAAGGAAACTAGAGAGAGATCACAGATCAGAAGCTTATAAACATTTCAGATTCATATATTGCAAGTGTCCGTAAAAACAGACACTACATGGAGAGAAGTCATATAACATGTGGATGGCTTGCTCAAGATTCAGCTACCAGATAGATGTGAGTTGGATATTCAAAACAAAGATAGTTGAGGTGTGGAAGCTTGTCAAGATCTACATATCATGAAAATTAACCTTTTCATCATACTACTTTACTACACTTTGGGCTCTGTTTGTTGCTGCAGAAACCATCTTCTTAAACTGTTTTTAGCCGACAGTCAAACTAAACATGTGTTTTATTTAGACAGGATGCAAAGAAAACGGTTGTTAGTCTAATTAATATTGTTTGAAAACAGTCCGTTCTCCCTACAACACATTTGCAACTTCAGATTCAAAGGTTCACTTCATGATGGTTTGGGTTTCCAAAGCAGCCTTCTTGTTTTGTGTTCTCTATGATTCTTTCATTATATGTATTTACTTATCCATACAGCTTCCTTTCAGCTCTATAAGTGGGCTTGACATGCAAGGTGAATCCTCATTGAGTTCGAATGAGTTATATGATTTAGAAGCTGAAAATAGTGCTCCATGAGATTTCAAATTATTATGCATGCATATGCTAAAAGTCCTGGAAGAGAAATACAGACAATAACTGCATATGAAGTTACCTTTAAAGCAAACATCCCAAACAAGGAAGAGCCCCTGAGTGCACGATCAGCATTGGAAGGCACATCAGGATTCACGTTACTGATAAATAATCCATATAAGCCCATACCAAAAATTAGCATGACAGTCCCAGCAAGATAAACATCTGCATTATTAGACAGATTAAAATTATTTTAACATTAGTGGAAACTGGAAAACTACAATTTTAATTGCTAAAACAGATTATACTTTTGTTCACAGAAAGTTGAATTAGCCATAGAAGGAGCTTTTCTATCTCAATGTTATAGGAACAGACCATACTGGCCGGTCCAACTGGTTTGGGCACCAGTCCAGTTCTATGCTAAAATCAATTAGAAGAAAGCATTGGTGCTGATCAGTCATTTTAAAATATATTACATGGGTACTTTAGAACCAGACCAGACCGGTGGACTGGTAAACTGGTCCCCAGACCAGTCTGACCTCCCTCTCAGTTTTCGAAAACATCGTTCCATCTCAAAAATGACCT
This sequence comes from Pelargonium myrrhifolium, assembly GCA_036897405.1. NCBI lineage: Eukaryota > Viridiplantae > Streptophyta > Magnoliopsida > Geraniales > Geraniaceae > Pelargonium > Pelargonium myrrhifolium. The sequence continues at coordinate 2,787 of JAYMTK010001385.1, read as the reverse complement.
TTTCATTTATGTGAAGTAATACAACATCACATACAAAAGGGCATAGGTAGAAGACAAAGATGCGTAGAAAAGTATTGTTTGTATAGCTGTTTATGCTATATAGATATTCATCCCAAGTTCTTTTGACATTGAAGAGGGAACAAAAACAAGCATGCTTCAAGTGAAAGGTAAAAATTATAATAGGAGTATGAACTTCCTTCTTGCAGTGGTTCCAATCTCAGGTGCAGAAAATATTTATATCAACAGCTTTCTGTGAATTGTTTGGTTGTTTGCTAAATGGTCTAATGACAGTCTCCATGCACCTTACTACAAATTTGTGGTAATGAATCCCATCTTCAGCAGGTTTAGGGAATTATGGGTAGGGAAAGGGCTGTATATGTTGTGTAACCTTTATTACACCAAGGCAGGATAAAAAGACGTAGTCATCCACAGAGGTAATTCATTTCTCGTCATGATATGTTCTACTCAAAACATGTGATTCAGAAATAACACAATGATTTCAGAAAGCATTTATAACAAATTAAAAGAAGCCTTGACAAATTGATTTTTTTGAGAATCTCACCAATAGCTTCAACAAGTCGAAGAACCATCTGTCCTGAGTGAACCCCTTTGCAACAGCTTGTCCAATAAATTTTGTATGCTTCAACAATGTAAACACAACCCTACAAAGATTAAAACAGTCATGCACGGAGTATACGGAATATGTGTGATATAACATTCTAATTATAGTGCAACCACAGCACTTAGTATAGAACAAAATGCGCAGATGATATTTCTCCTAAGAGTAAAAGAACAACAGATCAAAACAATAAGTCACAAATGTTTCATATTATCCAGCTGTAACTAGAAACTATCACAAGCAGAGCAATTAAGGATAGTAAAAGGCTAAATAACTTAAGCCCACAAAACATTGTATCAGTCACCTCTCTTCCAGCTCTTTTAGATATATCAATCCTCATATAACTCCTTCCCTCATGTCCTTTCTCACGGTATATCAGGCACTCTAATCATGATCTTGTTTGATTGTTCACTGGTTTAACATAAAACCAGTACTAGCTATTAGATTTTGGTAATGAGGGAGATAGGAGGTTTATACATGATACAGATAGATAATTTTTTTTTATCATTCTTCATTCATTTCTCGTCATGGTTTAGATTGTTCAATATGCAATTGACAAGTACTAACAGTATTTTCTTCATAAAAGTAAACCAATTCAGTATAAGAAGAAATTACATTTAGAAAGCACAGGAGTGAACCAGCCAATGAACCACCAACAGCCAGAAGTGCCAAGAACCGGAAGTCGAATATAACCTGCTCAGAGTCAGAGTCAGAGTCAGAGCCAAACAGTATGAACACAAAACAACGAAAACACTTTGGTTGGAATTAATGGATCCATTAATCAGAGCAGTCGCTCAGCAGCAATACATCAAACAGCTAATCTGCACAGCCATCGCAAATCGGTAATTACATCAATCAAGATCACACGAGATTGATAGGGTTTACCCTTTCGATGGTGGACTCAGCAGACCGAACAAACTGGATAACTGGACCGCCATTGGAGCTCGCCAGCGCATAATTGAAGCTCGGTGCGGGCGGACGGGTCGATTCGGCGAAGGGCTTTGACGAGTGAGTGGAGGTGGAAGTGGAAACTGTACTCTCGCTGGTTGATGGTGATGAAGATTCGGGAGATGGTACCGAGCTTATAGATGGTGCCGCCGAGGGGCGGAGAGAAAAGCGCCGGCGAGAGGTGAAAGGGCGGCGATTCTGAACGGAGACAGAGAAAGGAGCTGTGGAGAGTGAAGCGAAGAGGGGCGCTGTGGAGATAGAAGCGAAGAGAGGCATTTTAGAGAGAGAGAGAGAGAGAGAGAGAGATTTGGACAGTTAGGGACGCACAGCTTTCTTTGTTTACCACTTGATGGCGGGACGGGTAGTAACGGTAGGACAAGTGTTGGAGCCACGCGCTTGTTGTGCGCTTCGAAATTTATGGTTTCCACAGAAGACAGACAAGGATTTGGAATAGTTTTGAATCAACGGTTGCCGTGTGCTCAGGCGCTAAGATCTTTTTTCCCAATAATTGTTTGTAAGATCCACTTGTCATGACTTTTGTTTCGGATTTCTTTTTATTTTTTATTTTAAGTAACTCATACTTCATCCGTCTTAAAATGAGTGTTATTATTTTTATTTTTAAAATAATTAATGAGAAATTAGTTAGTGTGATTGATATGACCCTTTTTCTTGAGGCCAAGTTAAATTGTAGTACGATGTCGTCTTGGTCTTCTTTTCCGTATGTCAAGGTAAGGAGGTAGGCTGGTAGGCTTGGCCTATCTGTCTCTGGATCCGAATTTGAGAGGTGGAGCAGGGGTCTGGTCCAGTCAGTAACCTGGAGCATGCGAACAAGAGCACACCGTTAAGCGAAGTCCCTGATGTGGGTTTGGGATATCGCCTCCGGCGTGAGAATGAGAATCTCTACCACAAACGGGGTTATGAAGTTACCAACTAGTGTTCTCGGATCGAACCAATTTATGACTGATTGATTCAGCGATGAACACTTGAAGAACACGAAAAACAATCGAATGGTGTTTTCGTGCTCTTCTCTCTAGAATTGACATGTAAATTGACCGAACTTACAAATGATGGCCTGAAGCTCCTTTTATAGGGCTCATGTTTACCTGACACGTGTCGCGCTCTGATTGGTCGGAGCTTTAAGGTGGGACCCGTTTACTAAGCCCCCTGCTGGGTTTGCACCCAACAGGGGCGCCCAGCTCTCCATTGCTGGCCACCTAGGG
>JAYMTK010001384.1:0-16569 GCA_036897405.1 Pelargonium myrrhifolium | reverse complement strand
GTCCTCCCTCCAGTCTCGACCCCATTCCATGCCACCATAACGATTTTTTCCCTTTGTCTGGTTGCCCCTCATCCATGTGTATAATCCTTTATTCTTGCAATTTTGAACCCATTCCCTGAGGCGAAACCTGGCCATTTGGGTTTTGCACAGTTCCCATGCGTATATGGTTGTCTGCATGTCCCATACCTTGACCCTACTCTGGGTCCACTTCCATATTTGAAGCACCCATGTTGTCGTTGTTGCCTTTACTGTCAATAGCCCCCACCATCGCCTTAGAAAAGAGTGAGTGCAAAGTTTCTTGCCGTGAAGTAGTACAAGGTCCCCATAACCATCTATTGGAGATCAGCTCCCTGTACATGACCGAAGCTCCCCTGACGTCCTTTGGACATTTTGTTTCAATGTGACCCACAATCCCACATCTAGTGCATAACTTGAACGCCTTTTCAAACTTAAACTGAATCCATATGTCCTCTGCTTCTGGTTGGTGAAGGAAGAAGCCAGCAGCTAATGGTTGGAGAAGATCAACCTCCACACGAACCCTAGGTTTGGATAGCCAGTCACCACGGAGTCTATTTTGGTCCACCTGCGTAACCCTTCCCAGCATGTAGCCACACCTTCTGATAGCGGATTCTGACACAATAGACCATGGAAGTCCTTCAATCTGAACACAGAGGTTTTCTCGTGGAATTACTAAGCTGCCTTCCAAAAAGGTCTGTGAACACTCTGCCATCACAATGAGTCCTCCATGCAGGCTCCAGGCACCTTCACGGAGAACCCTCTCCTTGTCTTGCATGTCCTGAAAGCTCAGAATATACCAACCATCGCAAATGCCAGTGATCAGAACTCCAGCACTCAGCCCCATCAATGGGATCAGATATCGTTTTATCGTCATTGGAGAGAATACTCTGTAATCCACAAGACATGCAACAACTGATTTCTCTTGGTCAATGTTGTCCATCATGCCAGTAAGGATACTTCTATCTATTAGCAGTCCCCATCTTCGGGGTAGGTCTGAATTATACTCCTCCGTCCGTTTGGATCAAAAGGTTAGAGTGACAATGGGAAAACAGAGTAGAGTGAGAAGGAAAAGAAGGAAGAAGATGAACAGAAAAGTGTTGGTGGAGAAGAGGAGCGAGAGAGAAAGGTGAGTGATAATGTGAGTGGACTTTGGGAAAAGAGAAAGAAGCCAAGAAGAAGAAAATGAAGGGTCCCAAGTCAACTGATCCGAAATGGTTTCTATGATCAGTGAGAATGAAGGTTGATAAGTAGTATAGGAGATAAAGTGGATAAAAAAGAAAAGGAGAAAAAGAGAAAAGGAACAAAATGGATGTAGCAATTGAGATATGGAGAGAGATGGATAACCTCATAAAGGCAGTAGGGCAATGATGAGCTACCCCACTACCATAAATGATCTGCAGAAAAAAAAAAAGAGTGTAAGGAAAGGAAGAAGGAGTGAATATGGTGGAGAGTAAAGCTTGAGAGTATGATAAGAATTTTGAACTTCAGAGAGTAAGAAATAAGATAGTTAGAGTAGAGAAGAAGAAAGGAGGAAAACAAAGATACGAAGAGGTGCAGTATGAGGAAAATAAAATGGAGGGAAAGGACAGTGATACGCAGCAAAAAGCTGAAACCCAGCGCCTGGATAGGGAGAGCTCTCAGAGAGAGAAAAAAACTTTACTGTAGTACACGTTGTTATGTGTTCAAATTATCTTTCCCAATACATATCACCATTTTTAATTACTAAGGACAATTGCAAAAAATATACGTTATGCTTTGAAAATTTTGTAAAAAATTTATTTTATTTTATTGTTGATATGCTTATGCTTATACATATACTTAACAACTGTCAACCCATGTCCCTTAAGATACGACTAAGTGGTTAAAACTTACATCTCTTTGAAGAAGATCGTAGATTCAACTTTTGAGATAGACGAGATGAAGTCCCAAAAGAACCACAAATGTGATCAACACCATACAAAACTATGCAGGAAAATCAAAATCTCAAACTCAAATTTTCCCATTAATGTCAACAACCTCCATGTAAAATTTTCCCCCAATTCCAAAACATACCTCACAAATGCAAGATTGAATTTTGATTTTAGTTTATGTCATCTCGCAACCGTTGGCTCGCCATGTCTCAATCTATTCGGAGAAGCCGGAGAAACCTTTGCACTCGTAGTTGTCCGCCATCGTCGGGCCATCGGGGCGGAGAGCGAGCGCCGGCCACTGGAGGCCCTGATTGATACTGAAATCGACAACGTGGAAGAGTTTTTTGCCCTTGAAAGCTTCTAGAATCGCCCAATTCGCCGTGAAATGCGCGAATTTGAGGTAGGGGCAGCTCTTATAGTAACGGATTTGGAAGAGGTTAGAGACGAAGTGGTCGAGGTGGCTTGGAGGGTGGAGATTGTAAATTCGGCGAGCGCGTGGACGAGTCGGACTCCGTTCTCCTGCAAGTCGACCAGGATCACTGGACGAGTCGGCTCGACGGCGTAAGACCCGATCGACAGCGAAGAGAACGAATCTGAGGTCGTCGGGGCACTCGAGCGAAGGCATTTGGGATGGTGACAACCATGATGTCGAGGCAATCGAGCTCCTCGACGGCCTTGACGCAGTTGATGAAGCCGAAGTCGTCGCCGGCGAGGGAGAGGTTAGGATCGGCGTGATCTCCGCCTTATCTGGTTGGAAGTGATAAGGATGAACGCGTTTGGTTTTTTTTTTTTTTTTACTGATGTGGAAGGGTGATGTGGACGACTTGCTGAGGTGGAAGTCCGACATGGAATGCTGACATGGACAACTTGGTGACGTTGCAGTCACCAACCGAGAATATGAGGTAATTTGGACCCAAACGCAAAAAGTGGCAAGTCCAAGGATTTCCATGACTAAAAAAACAAGTTCAAGGGCCAAAACGCAAAAAGATGTCAAGTTCAGGAGACTAAAAAATAATTAACCCATATAGTAATAACTTTACTATTCTTTCTTCCTCAAACTACCATAGTCATAAATTTAAGAAATAGTAAGTAGAGGAGAATGGGGTGGATCGCTATTGGAGTTTGAGATTTGGTTTAAAGTTGGCCCAATGGAGCTAAAACAATTTATATTAAACAAACATTATTACAAGTATTAAAAACACACACTTCATATACCAACATCATTGTCTTGAGGGTGACTTGAATCTAGAATCTCAAGGATGAAAGGTGAGCATCTATCCACTCTACCACTTGGATGGTGGTGAGATCTGGTTCAATGACTGTGATGGTTGACTTCGAAACGACATGGCAAGCGCAACCGGCGCAAAGAGAGAAAATTTATGTGGTAGCAAATTATTGGTTTGCGACAAGAGCAGTGGTTTGGTGGGTTTGGCAGAGATGGTACACGAGGGGCTCGTAGACTAAGTTTGGCTTCATGAGTGTGAATGGTTTTAGGTCCAGCGAGCTACGTCAGATGGAAGCGACGCAATTTAGTAAATCATAGCCAAAACAAACAAATAAATATCATTACAATTATTTTACAAGAAAATCACTTCCAAACAATCCACACAAAACAACACAAAACACCCGCGAGCACCAAAATTCACCCAACAAATTCATAAAATTCAATCAGTTGAAAAACGCACTATAATTTTACAAAAATTCCAATCCTTCTCTCTCGATCCTATGTTGGTGATATTTAGTGTTTTTTTATTGAAATTTTTTGGGAGCTATTATGTTTTTTATGGCAAAGCCGTCGGAGGTAGTGACCGTGAAAAATGGATGGTAGATATATTCTATGATATACGAGGATTGCAGGTTATTTATACTTATTTTGCCGGCTACCGTTAATTTTTATTTAATTTATTAGTGGTTATAATTTTGGTCTGAAAGTAGTGTTGTAGTGATAACATGAATGGATTTCTGGAAGTGATTAGTAGAATTGGAACTGATCGGATATGGAAGCAACATAAAAGATTTTGTTAGGAAAGAAGAGGGTGAATATTTTAAGAGACATGATTTAATAGAGAGATCTAATGGATCAAATTTAACATGTTGAGACTCGGCCACTAATTCAATGGGTCAGAGTCATTTTTCTCTCTCATAGAGGTAGAGTATTAGGATTCTAAGTCAAATAATATGGCTTATATTCTAAGCCACCAATGAGGTAGGAACAACTCATTAAAAAATATCAGATCTGGCGGATCTAGTTTTAGTCCCTAACCACATTCACTTTTTGATTTAACTTTTAAACTTTCTAATTTTTCGAATCTAGCCCAATTAACCGGTTGCTTCGGGTTGACCCAGTCCACTTCACCAGTTTTGTTCACATAAGTTGCCATGTCAACATTGTGTATCACTTATGGGATATGTTAAAGGAGGGGGTTGTGTTTTGAGCAAGAAGAAGTGACCTTCAGTCACTGCCGACGTCGCCCAGCGTGGCAACTCCAACAACGTGCCGATTGTATTGGAGAAGCAGGTCAACAACGATGGTGGCGCTACTACGACAGTCGACGGTGTTGTCCCGCTGCCAATTGTGAATTTATAGGTGTTCACCGTGTTCTACTCGATGTACAGGCTAGGATGATGAAGAAGGGGATTGACGACGTCGAGGAGGTGGAGGGGGTTTTGTATCGGATACCCGAAGTGCAGTAGATGAAACCGCCGCCGAAGGTTAATGAGATTCCAAAGATTACAGCAACAGAGCTAGCAACGGCCGATGAGTTTTTGTTTGGGTTTCAACGAGGTACGGGTGTATGGCATTGCAAATGAAGATGTTTTTTTATTCGATGTGACAGTTGTGGCAGGAGAAGAAGCTCACTGAAAAATCGGCTGGATTCTTTGTGAGCACAAGAACACAATGAGGTGGCTAACATGGATGAAACTGGTGAGGTGGACTTGGTTAACTTATACCAGCTGGTTAACAAAGCTAGATTAAAAAAAAAAAAAAAAGGAGACAAATGTATTTAACCCTATATTTATTTACATCAATCTTTATTAATTAATTAATTAATTACCTTTTTCTCTCAAAAAAGAAATATTCATTTTCTATTTTTGGAATTAATTCTGAGTCGGTCTGGTCCGGATCACCATTTCTTAGGCTCCGGTCACCTTGTTTGATCCGAATTCAGTCCGGATTGGTCCAAATGAACACCCTTTTGACAACCCATCATCTTCTTCTTCACTAGCTTAGCTGCACAATAGTTTTCCCAGTTTCCTTCTCCAATTCATACAACCTCTCTCTCCCTACCCAAAGTAAAAAAGTGGAATGCTTAACATTTGAGCAACTATTGTCTCCAAACCCAACAGAACAACAGGCTATGTAATGTAGGAGCTAGCCATTCTATTCATTGCAAAGCCAAAGAGGGGTATGAGGCCAACAGAACAAAACTTAAGGAGTATCTTCCCAATATCTGTTATCTTTACATTGCATCACATATTTTAGAAATATATATATCTAGCTTTTGATCTCTTATTCCCCCCACAGATACAAAAAGAATATTACAATCATAAACCCTTACTACTATTATATCATGAATCTCAACCCGTAACTACTATCGCTTGTATCCCATAGCTACTACTGGAACCCTTACTTTGTGCCCTCGGCTACCTTTCATCAGTATCTCCCCAAAACTGTATGTTCCTGTCAGCGACCGAGTTGTGAGACTCACTGTGAACTTCCGTGATGCACCCGCTTTCAGAGTCATTGCTGGAGGGCTGACCTCAATGGCAATGGATGGTGCCATTCTGGCTGTCATCACATATGTTTCCTCTGCTGCTACGTTTGTCACTGTGCGAGTAACTGTCTTCGTTCCTACAAGATGGGCGATGGTGATTGATGGTACGTTGAGATTCGACGGGTGGCCCATGCTGTAGTTGCAGGGTGAATTTGTGTAGTTCTTTATCTCGTGAACATCAATGCCTGGGGTTGTGCACAAGAACCCCAAGTAATCCTTGTAACCTTCAAAAAAAACAGTTAACCAAGGTCAAGGTGTGATATAGAGTTTGCATAATGATGTGTGACACAATACTACTACAACTTTCAGATTCACATCGAGAGGAAACATTACAACCATGAAGTTCAGGGAAAACAAGCTACAAACAGTTTTTCCAAACATTCAGGATTAACCGAGCTTCAATTTTCATAATATAGTCCTAGTGCCTTGTATTTTTCATACTTTTTCTCTAGATTTTCTTCTAATTCTTAATTCATGTGATGATACTAGAATAAGATCCCTGACTTGCCTTGTTCTGCTATATGATTTAAAGTATTTCACTATACAAATGATAACATAAAGATGAAGGATGAACCTGCGTCAAAGACAAGTCCAGGATCCAAAGCAGCTGTTGGATTAACATGCCCACTTCCATAATCAAAAGGTGTAGCTTTGACAAACTTGATGGATTCTGATTCAGAGTATTGTTGTGCTTGAAGTGGTCTTCCTGCTCTATCTAGCTTTGAGGAGGTCGTCATCAAGGCTGATTTGATGGCAGCAGGGCTCCAATGAGGGTGCTTCTGCTTTACAAGAGCAGCTATGCCTGCTATATGTGGTGCAGCCATGCTAGTTCCAGATATCATCGCAAATGATTCGCCTGCTCAAATCAGATAATTGACCGAGTGCACATGGTTTATCATTAAGTCTACACATTTTTCTACTAAGCATGCATTTATCTTTTAACATTTGATAACTTTTCTTACCAACATAATTAGGTTCATCTGTTCCATTTGGGGACCATGCAGCCCAAATGAGAGAGCCAGGAGCTAGAATGTCTGGTTTTAGAAGTTCTGCATCTTGGAAGCTGAAATCTTTTATGTTGGGCCCTCGAGCGGAGAATAAAGCCACTTGTGGTGCTGATTTGTAGAGTACAGGCATCAAACCATCTCCAATGCTACCCATAGCTTTGAAGCTTTTCACTCTTCCAGTCCAATCTCTTGATGTGGATATGTTGTAATAATCAATGAGATCCTAAAAGAACAGTTATGCCAAGACCAAGTCACATAGCATCAGAATTAGGCACAAGCATGGATGAACACAAGGAAAGAAAAACAGGCCATATAAGTACTAATGAAGAAACAAAACTAAAATAGTAAGAGGGAGAGGTTTTTGGTAAGGGACTACAATGCATGCAAATAGTATATGCCCAAGTGAATTATGGGCATATTTAGTAAGAATATTACAAATGCATGGTCATCAACTTTTTGCCTCACTCAAATCAACTTCTGCATTATGTAATGACCTTTTGTCTGTACTAGCAATTAACTTGTATGGTACACCAAAAGCAAGTACATTGCTTGCTTAAATATATATATTTTTTAAATACATACATTGCTACACAGCAAAAAAGACCCAATACCACAGAAAAGATACGGATGTTAGATAAGATTTTAGTAAACAATGAAACCAAATTTCACATTTTGCATCCCTCCTGTCATGAAAATCTTAACTTTGAGTAAGCGGACTGCTGTGGGAGAAGGGTTGAATAGTTACCATTGATTTTTTGACATCTGTGATAAGAATCCCAGGAAGACAAGCAGGAACAGGGTCAAACTTTGTTCCTGGAGAAACATTTTCCACAGCAAGAACAAAGCCAACTGCACCGAGACTCTTTGCGGTTTCTGCAACTTTCTTGATTGATGCTGTACCAACAACAAAATTGAAGGAATAGCCACAAAGAAGAACGTTGCCCTCGACCAAGTTTTTATTGAAGACTTCCGGCCTCTGACAATCTGAGGGGCTATATTTCATTACTGAAGAATCAAGTAGCACATCATTTGCAGCAACCAAGTTATATGTTCGGTTGGCATGAGTAGAAGCTGCAGTAAACCATGAAAAGTACTTGAGCATTTAATAACAAACAGCAAAGAGAACCAAAATGATATTAACAGAGCACAAATAACATATTTGTTGAAATTAAGAATCCCATGATTTTTGAGATTCCCTGATTATGCCTTGGAATATCTTCATTGCTTCTGTAGATTAAACCTTAACACTATGCCTATGCCTATTTCCTATTTGAATATTAGTCAACTCTTGCAATGCCCTATACAACGGGTTTCTCTTATACCATCAACTAACGTCAATATTACAAATCATATCCTATAAGGTAATAGAGCCTTGTTGAAGGTCTGTCAGTAGTCACCTGCTGCCAAACATCATTGCCTTAGGGCAGCGGTGTTGGGATCCCTATTAAATGTTTTTTACGAAGTTGTTTGTCTATCATATAAAAATATGGGCATCTCTTCACTAGGAAAACTGCGGAACACTAAACTTATTGTGTTCTTATTGTGTCTTCTTGGTGTCGTAGACCGAGACGTGAGCATTTGTTTTGGGGTCAATTCAATCCAGACCATTTAGTTTTACGAGTTATTTTCAAAATCCAACAACACTATGGTTAGAGGGATCTGATCGATCATCCATGTGACAATGTCAAGAAAATTTTATAGATACGCCTCACTGTGCTTCTCATCGGATTTTTCATGATAATGGACTTGTAAAATTTGTATGTTTTCTCTCATATTTTTAGTAGTGTTTCACAAATGGGGAGGCATTCGAGGTACACAAATAACAACAAAATGGAGTGCAACAACAAAAAAGCCAATAAAATCACCTGACAACCCAAGTCCAGCTAAGATTTTCCCATTTCCAAGGGTTAGATGGTTTTTGTATCTGCGATCATCAATTGCAGCTGCTACAGATGCTATCCACGGGCTGTAAGAAACCAACGTTTTTGGAAAAGGACCACCATTTCCAGCAGCCTGTGCAACAAATACACCTGCTTTCACAGCTGCAAGAAGTGTAGCATCAAAAGGGTTCAAGAACGTTGTTTTTGTGGTTGCCGGAGGACTGTTTGGCCCCACTGAGAGGCTGAGTATGTCTACACCATCATGAACAGCCTGTTCATAATATAGCAATCCAATTATAATCATTCAATTGATATATGATTAACATCTATCTCTATTTCTAGTAAAACTGTAGGAATAGTTAATTTTTTAGGTAACTTTCTTGCACAAAGAACTTTAATATCCACACAAGATTTGACACTTCATCTTTATTATGTCCACTACAATGAAAAGAGCAATGGCTGCCTCCATAACCAGCCTAAGTTTTATAACCTACATCCAACTACCATATACTCCTAACTGAAGAACTATTCTTGCTCTTTCTTTTTTTCCTCTCCTGCTTAGGTTCAGTAACAAACATCAAGTGTGCATTAAGAGATTGGATAGCTTTACCCTCTAACCATAAGCAGGTAACCTTAAAGGAGCGAAAGTAGCCAAAGAGTTTATTTTCAAGCTCTTTACCCACTAGAAGAAGTACCTTCCCAGGAAGTAGCCACCGAGTTTATTGATAAGAAAAATGACTGCAACAATGGATTGAACATGTTTTTGGAGTTTTGAACTTGAAAAACTAAGTGTCATAGTGTTATAAGTTTGCACTTTTGTTGTGTCATTGTATACTTCATTTTCACTAACTTTTTGAAAGCTGTCCAAGTCTTTTCTAGAGGAACATCATCTTTTGGCAAAAGGATATCAAAAGAATTTTTTAGAAGTTTTAAAGATTTCAAATTGACATCGTGATCCCTTTCAGTGAATGCTCCTTGCATCAGAATTACCTTCCTCTACAGTCAGTTATCAGCAACTTATTTTATAATAACAGTCAAGTCTCCAATAGGCTGATTCTACTTGCCTTTTCCTACCCCACCTACACGTTCTTCTAAAAATTGAAGCCCATTCTTTTAAAACTTGAACTATAAATAGAAAAAACAGTTATGAATCTTAGTCTTACTATTTGCTACAACGGTAACCCAATAAGATCACCCAATGGTGGAGGTTTTCTTGCTAATCCAGTAAATGAGAGATTATATGGAAGTATAAATGACAGAAGCTCAAGAATAAACAGTATTAGCATATTCTCTAAGTTCTTTAGTATCTTTTGATTTATAATCACTGAACAACAGCACACCTGATCAATTGCAGCTACCACATCTGCAACAAAACCTCCAAAAAGCCTATAAAGTGCCTTGTACACAGCAATCCTGGACAAATGGATTGTTTCAATCTCGCGTATCAAAGGAACAAAGTTCAGAAGTTGGAATGGAATCATCACCACTAGTGTAGGTCATTAATCCTCACCTGGCACGAGGAGCCATCCCACTTGCTTTTCCAAATTCATGGCCATGAAGTCTCACTGGAATTCCATTATTTCCAGCTGCTATGGCTGCTGTGTGACTGTTCGTACAATGAAGAAAAAGGAAATGGTTAACCAATCAGAATAACATTCTCTCAAAAAATAGCACAAGGAGATTCCGTAATGAAAATGGGTAACTTAAAAACTTGTAAGCAACTACCTACCACATAAACACTCAACTTATTACACTTTCTTTTACAATGTATCTTCACTAATCATATTAACAGACATTTATTCTAGTTCTTGTACCAACACGTGTAGAAATTACCAGCGTAAAAGTTACTTCTTGAAATTAATATGCTTTGCTTACTGTCATAAAATTCCCACACACTAGACTTCTAGCAAGATATATAAGAGGGGACAATGGGCGCAGGATTCTATTGACATCAGTATCTTATAGCAATCTGGGATCTTACCTTCCATGTCCGTCACCATCCAGGGGTGAGGCAAAATCAATAGCAGGATTAAATGCTCCAGCTGCTATTGCAGCCTCAGCAAAATGTTGCGCTCCAATGATCTTCCCATTACAGAAGCTTCTCTTGGTGTCGGGGTCAACCTCACATTTTCCTCTGTACTTAGGGAGAGGCCCATATGGTTCAGTATTGTAGGTTCCAAAGCTTGGATGATGAGGATAAATGCCAGAGTCCACAAATCCTATGACAATATCCTCCCCGGCCCTGTCAAAGCCACCCCCTGTTGGCCATACTCCAGTTGGTAGCCCCAAAAATTGTGGGGTATGTGTTGTTAGTTTCCTCACCTTCCAATCTCTCTCCACAGATTTCACACCAGGAGCACGTCTTAGGGTTTCTGCCTACTAATATATATAGTGAAGTTAGACAATGAGAATGCAGGAGGAATGAAAACTGTTACTCTGAAAAGCCAAAAAAAAAAAAAAGTAATAATAAGATTGTTTCAAGGTTTCACCTGTTCAGGGGAAACATGAGCTGCAAATCCATTTATAAGATGTCGATAGCTGTAGAGTTTCTTGTAGGTCCCACGCTCAAACAGCATTGCAAGAAGCATATCATGTTTCTTTTCAAGATGGCGGGCATATGATGTGACCAATTCACTGAATGTATGAGGAGAAGAATAGGTAAGACTTAAATCTTGACACACATTTCTTGATTATAAGAGAGAGAGTGTGTGACTAGAAAGCATATTAAACAAGTTTGCATCAAGGCAGCAAGAAATAAAAATGAACCGCACTTGTAGTGAGATAAGCATAATCGAACAGAAACTTATTTTATTACAAGGATAGAAATAGAATATAAACTGTAAGTTTCCCCTTTTCACTAACTGGATGTCTATGAAGTGGTAGAAAGTTTTGGTGTACAATTCATACATGCTAAAACTATATGTTATTGTGACAGATACATCTGATGACGAAAAATATGAAAGGACAACGTCATTTTACCAGAGCCAACGATGATAAAGGTCAGTATTGCCAATGCAATAGTGAGAGAAATTGACAAAAGATAAAAATGATATCTGCTCACAAACTTGGCAAATCTCAGTGTTTCTATGGCTATGTTTATAGCTCATGTAGTACAACTAGCCTAACTAATAGAGGAACTTTTGCTTATGGCTAATCCAGGACTTTGTTCACACATGATAAATCAAACAGATGAACAGTAAGTACATCATGGATTTCAAAAACTTATGGGAGTAGATACTACCCACAAAAATTGCTGACACTGGTGATGAAGATTATGTAATATCAGATTAAGATGGATAAAAATAATCAATTAATCACTATCCATTTGTGTTAGAAGTCTTTAAAATGAAACCTTAAACAGAACAAATAATTTATTATGAGTTAAAATCAGGTCAACCTATCAGGAAGAAAGCATAATCATTTAATCCCATGCTCGTGGATTCTGCTTCAAGTTAGACTTCCCAGAACTACAGTCCAGTATCAGAAGTATGCATCCTTGACTTAGCAGTGCGCATGCCAAGGAACTTGCTTATGTATATTAGCTTGACACTTCCTAAGGGATTTTTAAAGTATATCCGAAGAACTCATATGGCCCTACAGTGATACATAATTGAAGACAAGTCCATGGCTAGACACTGATATCTCACAAGTCTGGACCCCACACAGATAAGGAAAATTATTATCAATTCCACACAACAATTGAACAGGGTCAAGGAATCTAAGGTTGGCAAGCTTGGGTAGAAGCAGAGCAATAGACACTGAAAAAAGGACAACACTTTGTATAATAATCAAAAGAACAGTTTGTTAGGAAACTTGTAAATACCTGGTGGTATCAATCTTCTCATCAGATTCCACAGCTGTGGCTTCAAAATCATCCAAGCCACCTTCATAACTTACAACTGGCTCTCCTTCAACTGTCACAATGTAAACTTCTGCATTTCCAATGCTCAAAATTGCAAACAACAGCAGAATTATGCATCTCAACTCCACTGCCCCCATCTTCACAAATCAAGTATCGACTTTTAGCAGCCCACGAGATCTGTTCCATAACAATCAATCACAAACAGTTAACATAACTTTGGAGAAGAGCATAGAAGTAATAGCAAGGGGCGCAAGCATCAACAACTACCACAACAGAGATACAAACAATAATTCAAGCAACTATCGTTTATTTAATAGTCTGTATTATATTAAAATCTCCTTCAAAAGGTGGGATTATATAAATTAAGGTTAAGATTATGTCAGACAAAAACAACAATCCAAACCCATCCTAATCTCAGTGAAGGGATATGAAGTAGTTAAGGACAAGAGAAGTGTCTTTCTATTCATTTTCCCAGAAATCAAGACCCAGAAAGAAATAGCAACAACAAAAATTGAATGAACAAAGCATGAAGTCACTCACTTTCAGAGGACATAGCAGAAGCAAGAAGTGAGTAAGCAAGTAAGAGAGAAAACAGAGGGCACTGATCCAAAAACAAGTGAAAGCTCGATCCCAAAGAGAGAGAGAAGCAAGAATCACAAGTGACCCATTTCTGATCTTAAAAGCCACCACCCAACCAACAACAAAAAAGTTAGCCAAACACCCAATAGCAGCAAAAATCAGCACATGCCAACCAGGAAACAGAAATAAAGGAAACAGTCCCAATGGCCCAATCAAATCCAAACAACAACAAAAGCACGTGAATCTACATTAAACTTGATAGCCACATTAGGAATATTTTAAAATAAATAAATAAAGTAGACACATTCATCAACGATCCAAGGAAAGAATATTAACCCCAAATCATAAATTTCAGAAACAAACCAGACAAAGTGAACAAAATCTCTCTTTTATTACTCACACTGATCCGGGAAGCGAATCGATGAGGAGAGTGGAGCAAATGTGGCTATGCAGATGGAGAAGACTGTTTCAGCTGAGCTAATGCTATTACATTACAGTATTTGCAGATTGGTTTGGATCTTTCTGGTTCTGCAAAGATCTGTTGGTTACATTGGACTAAGAGGTTGAAAAGTGGAGTGTGAGTGAGAGAGTGAGTGGTGGTAGTTAGGGTTTGTTTGTTTGTTTGTTTTTTCTCTTTAGAGAGAGACAGAGAGATGCGTGCAGACAAGGAACCGAGGAGGAAGGAGAAGACTCATATGGGCAATTTATTTATTTATTTATTTATTTATTTTGACTGTTTTTCATTTTTTTACGACTAATCTGAATTATTATTTTCCTTATAATTTGGGGTTGGGGCCGAGCAGAGGAGAGAGAAGATTGGCGCGTTTGCTGTCCGGCTGTTACCGGGAAATTACCAAACAAACCTTGGCTCACTTTAGCAGACTATATCCTTTAATAGTAATAGTAATATGTTTTTTTATTGATCGGAAAATGTGCACTAGACACCACCTTTCATTAAAAATCAAGAAAATACAAGAAGAATTAATACAAATATTAATTCGTCTCCTAGGGGATAGCTCAATGGTAAAACACACATCTCTCTTGTGAGAGGTTGTGAGTTCGAATTTCATTGAATCGGGTGGGGTGGGATTTTGGGTTGAAAGGGAAGAGCTTACCCCCTGTTGTTTTTTTGACAAATATTAATTCTATCTAGTACTCCAATTTTGCTTAAGGTCAACACTGGTATTATCACCACATACATTTTTGTTAGGGCCCTACCCTATGTAACTGACTCATACTAACTAAACATCCATCTTTGAGTGAGTGACTATGTATGACACATTCTGAGCTTGAAGGCCTCACGAATCCAGCCTTAAGATCGGATCCATCTCGAGAATAATTACTCCCTCAATCGGGTACCTAGACCCAAGATTTCTTTATTGTCCCCAACCTCTACACGTCCTCGGCCGCTGCCAGATCCATCATCAGTCCCCCTGCCACCGTCCTCAATCAAAACTCCAGTGCAACTCCTCGCACGGTAGTTGACGCAGAAGTGGCCAGAAGCCACCCCCTTCACTCGATTCAGGCCACCACTCACCTCCGTTCGCATCCAACCACTAACAATCTGACGCACCACAAAGTCCGCCGTCAGCAAACACCCTATTACAGACCGGAGACCACCACAACCGGCCACCAGTTTACACCACACTCACCAACCATCGTCAATCCTCCACCTTTATCTTTCGCCTGCCACCAAACTGAGCAATAACCTCTCGGGCTTGTAGTGGTGGTAGAAAAAGCCACACAGCGGCGGCGACAACCAGCAACTCCCGGACACACAAACCACAAGACACCATCACCGACCAGCCCCTCACGAACCTAAGTCGGGAACACCACAGTCTTAGATCTCTAACAACTACCAATCTGGACGTGCCCAGCCAGCCACCGACGACCCCAATCCCGTCTTTCGGCGTCGTGGTCCGCTGCTAAGCCACAACACCCCTAGAAACCCTAAAACTACAGATGCCCTTTACTTCCTTATACTTTTGACGCTCTCTCTGATAGTAGATATGATTGATCAAAATATATTGAGTAATAGTAATATGTTAATCACTAATTTGAGATTTTTTTGTTGTTACACATAGTTAATATCATTAATATAACTTGAGTACAATAGGAGCAATTTATGTGATGAGAGTATAATGATTAATCATCTATTTTTTCCAAGTCAAAAAATTTTAGTTTGAAACGATGGCGTAGTGGTTGTCTTCTTATTCAATAGTCAAGGTATGTTGACGTGGTATGACCGTCTGACTTAGGTCTTTGAGATATTTAGTGGGGCAGAGCTACAAGTCCAATCCTTGACCTATAGCCTGCGCATGTAGCACACCGTTAAGCGGAGCTCCGGATGTGTGTCCGGGGGATCGCGTCCCGCGTGAGAATGAGATCTTCATACAAACGATTATAGATGTAAAATATGAAGATCAATGATCTTCGTAACTCGTTCGAAAATCTCATGAAGAATGTACGAAGAACTCGACGAACACGCGAAAAATACGAAGAACATTTGAGAGCATTTTCGGGTTCTTACAATGAGTGTTCCAGTAACAAATTGACTGACCATTTACCTGTGACTTATGAGTCTAATTACAGAGCTCACCTTACCTGACACATGGCGGCCTCTAATTGGCTGGTATCGGTGTGAGACCCGCGGGCGTTTTGGTCTTTCTTCATTGTTGGTTCTTCTCTCCAACAGTCGAAAGAGGCTCAGCACTGTGGGGTCGTGAGCCCTGAGACTCTCATGTTAGTGCAGTCCTCTTTGATTAGAGTTGAAAGTGGTCGAGTGCACTCATGTCGTTGAATCGCCTCCTTGAATTATTTTGGGGTCTATCCGAATATGGACAAGATTCATAAACATCTCGAGGAGGATCTCGCGGACGGCCTCGTGGATGCCCGTGCGCATAGGACAACACAGATGCTTGTGCATGAAGGACAAGACAGATGTTTGTGCGCGAAGGACGCCACGAGGATGGGCGAAGCTTGGATGGATGTCACAAAGGACACATGCGTGCGAAGCCTATTTGCACAGAGGTCGTCCTCGTTATGCAGAGGGTCCATCCATGCATAAGTTGTCCTCGTCTTGCGGGCTTGTCTTACACGGATGGGCGAAGGTGTATGCGGATGCGCAAGCCTTGCAGACGAGGACGCCAATGCTCGCGGACGAGGGCGCGGATGCGTGCATAGACCCCTCACGGACGGCCTTGCGGATCCTTGCGCGGACTCGCATACGGGCGAGGCTTCATGGTCGGCCCGATGGTCGGAACAAATGATCCTTAATCGTGTGTATCTCGTCTGGCCTGTCATTTAAGTGAGGGGTCATTTTAGGGTCACTTTAGCGCGAATGTTCGTTTCGCATTGGCCGAGGGTCGAGTTGTCTTCCGTTTGGATTTTTACTATACCCGAGACTTGGTTGAAGATTCGATTCAACCTTCACATGGTCAAGTGAGCCACGTGCCACTCTCTCTTTGGACAAATTGTTTCTGATTTTTTGTGGCGAATCACCACAGTATTCGGGTTGGGTCCAAAAGGAGTAATCCA
>JAYMTK010001383.1:0-16572 GCA_036897405.1 Pelargonium myrrhifolium | reverse complement strand
AAGTCATCACCTCATTGACTTTGTTAAGTTGCAACTGATATAACTTTGTATCAGTCAACTTATATATATTTGGGTAAAATGTATATCAGTTGATTGATGTAAAGTTATATCAGTTGCAACTTAACAAAGCCAATGAGGTGATGATACCTCATTTAAAATCACTTATACCCGCCCAAGTGAATTTGTGGGAGCGGAGCGATCCGTCCGGATTCATGATTTAAATAAAGTGTCATCACTTTATTGGTTTAACTGATATAATAATTTTATATCAGTCAACTGATATACATTATATCCTCTCTATGTATATATCACCTTATGCAAGAAGGTCTTGATTATTATTTTTATCTACTCATGTCATAAGTATATACAATGGTTGATTTTTGGAGCTATATATGCAATTATGCATGAAGAATAATTATGAATCAATGGAGGAGAGAGAATGGTCAAAGAATGAGGCTAGTGCATGCATGCCCATGGATATATAAATTATGCTACACATTAATTTCATATAAAAATAAATATTTATTGTCCTCTTTCTCTTAAAACTATTATATATTTATAAAAAGAAACTTTCATTTCTTTAGTCATTCAATACAATCCAAGTCAAAATGAATATGACTTTGTAGGCATATTCTATATGTTTACTCATTGACAAGGCTTGAAATTTTTTAGCTTTTGATCTGTGATTTATATATTGTATACTGTATATAATTATTAAATTGTTTTGTTCATCATATAATATGATTCCACTTATTTGTTCATCATACAATTAATTCGACCGTTTTTTTTTTAATTTGACAAGTGTTTCAATTTATTTAGGAATACATGTGATACATTGGTCGAGTCGAACCAATTTGTTAACCAAGTCATTCATTCAATTATGGCGTTCTTGAATCATTATGCTGAAATTAAATACTTCAAGAAACTTCAGTCGACATACTATGCAATAGTATTATTTATTTGTCATATTAGCGACGCTTTTCTGTGATGTCAAAGTGTATCAGAAAATGGCGATGAGCTAATGAATAGAGAACCATATGGGTCGCAAAGTCATCAAATAAAATAGTCAGCAACAAAGTGAATATTATCTACGATGAAATTTTTTGCCGCAGAATAAACAGTTTCTTGTGGTGATATATTTTATTTTCGATCGGCCACCATCAAATTTAAGTATCATAATTTTTGAAATTGTAAAAGGTAAGAAATATTTTCAAAACAGGTTGAAATTTTTTGAGTCAGTTTTGTAATGATCACAATTATCAAAATTCATAAATTCAATTCAACATCACCAAAAGAAATCATATAATTTTGACAATAAATATTAATCAAGCTCACGTCACGTATGCAAGAATTTTTGTGTCAACATTGATTATAATAAAGTTGATGATTAAGAACATCGGTCTACTTAAACTACATTAATATTGAAAATTGGAAAGAACTTAATTAATGATTAAGTCCAAAGAAATTCAACTTATTAATTAGGCAAAAAGTCGAAATAGTAGTGTTTGTGTGTCACTTAGGTCTTGTTTGGGTGGTATAATTCAAATATGTAGATTAAATAATTAAAAAAAAAACAAAGTAATTGTTTGGTAAACCTACGTTTAGACTAAGGTTTAAAAAAATCGGTATGATTAGTTTTTTTTTTTTCTCACTAAAATCGTGTGAAAATAAGAGTGTAATTAGAAATTTATTAAGATTTTCTTACATAAGCATATTGATGTTAGATTTAATCATTATGGTGGTTGAATTTTTTAAAAAACAAAAATTAGGAGTAAAAGTGAAGTTGACCATTATCTTATATGAGTACAACAAATAGGTGGACTTGAAAATTAAATCCGGTCTACCTTAAGAAAAAGACATGTATATCAAAACTTGAGGTCGATGAGTCGATCCATATTGAGTATAAGTCAATTGTACAATTTTTTTGTTTTTTTGTTTATTAGAGCCAAAACAATTTTTGTTTCAACAAAATGAGTTCGAATTGAGGTTATATTATTAATCAATTTGAGCACAAAGTAAAGACAAAATAATCTTTACATTTACAAGTTACAACAATCACTCGTGTGTTTGTAGCAAAAGATTGGTTGCTCTTGCAGCCAAACCTCCCATGAGAGCTCCCGAGGAGAAATAACGTATGGAATGAGAACTCAATATGCAGTAGCCAAACGTCAGTCAGATTGAATACATTCTAACATTAAAGTTGCATGAGACAAGTAGCAAATCCAAACAAGCCCTTAAAATTGTAATTAAATCAAGAAAGTTGGTCCAACTTGCCAATCTAATGGCTATAGAAAACTAATATAATGTCGATAATAAAGACAAAGAACATGTTTATTTATTTATATATTTTATGTGGGTGTATTATATGTATATATCACTTTATACAGCAAATATATGTAAAAAAACGGCCGTTGCTTTGAATGAATGTATTGTGATTCAGTGAACCAAGACATTATTAATATCTATATGTGTGTGTGTGTATATATGTATATATATATATTTTTTTTGAATAGTTGGACCAAAAATATAAATTGAATTGAAGCCATCATTATTTACTTGACTCAAACCTTATATTATTTCAAAGAAGATTAAAGGGTGAGAATAAGCAAACTCATCTTTTGAGTTGTAGTATCGATTTCAATGTTTTTTTTTTTTATATTTCTTGTTGAGAAAATGTTTAAACAAATAAAGACTTATACTATCTCCGTTATTTAATACAAGTGTCGTTTTAGAGTTCAAATATTATTTTAAAATAAGTGTTACTGTCTAATTTTAACAAATTTAAACACATAAACTTTCAATAATACCATTCACTCGTTTTTTTTTTTTTTTTTTCTCATATGGAAGATGAAAATTTTTTATGTATAACTTCAAAACTAGTGGACTAATAATGATGAGTTTTATGTATGTCTTTCTCTAAGGACAAAAAAGTCATTTAACATATTTTTTTAAATTTAGTGAAAAAATTTTAAGCGACACTTATTTTGAACGAAAGTAGTATAATTTTAGAAAAAAAATAATATCTAATCCGCCTGATAAATTCCTCTGTGTGTTCTTTTAGAAGTTGTTAGTGGTCGTCTGTATCAAATACACGCTTCAATTATCAAAGAAATATAAAACCTATTTCTACTCTAAAAAAATTAACATCCATCCTTTCTTCAATGATTTTTTTTCTTTACTGAAATTTCATGCACATGAATGTGTTTAATATTAAAAAATTGTCACAAATTTTAAAGTAATAAATAAATAAATAACAGTTTAAAATATAGCCTTGCATGGTCATTTCAAAGTTGTTTCACCTTTCTTCCAAAAAAGACTAAGCAATTTTGCAAAATCATGACATCAAATATTTTTCTTCTATCCACTGTCTGAATTAAATCCAAATGGAACAAATAGACCTAAAAGTCAAAGAAGACTCAAAAACCACAAGAACATATTACCAACAACAATTGTTGTTGTCTTACTGTTTTCATTTTTTCCCTGTGTATGTGTTGGAAAATAATAGAATCACAATAACCTGAAACTTCAAAAACCTAAAGAGCGAATCGGCTTCCCGTTCCATCAAGAAACCGATCAGTATGCCAACCTTTGGCCTGTAATTCAGAAACGAGCGGGGAGAAAACAGTATTCATCCTCTCATACGCTTCTTGCAAGACGCCAACATTTGGCTCGTGAGAAGATTTCTCGATGTTTGCGGCGTATGCAGCAACGAGCCACCCCCTGAGTGCATCCTCACCGGTGGCATTGTGCTCCAAAACCATGTCGGTCCATTTTTGCTCGTGATTCAAGATAAACTTCTCCTCGGGAAATATTTGTCTCAAGTCACGGAGTTTTGAAGGCTTGACGACCTTGTGCAAGGCTCTTCCCACTTTTACGTTACCAGCATCCTCTATAAGTCGCCCGGGAAATAGAAGATCTTCTTGGTATCTTAAATCAGCAGGACTTGATATTTTTCCTGTCTGAGTCAGTTCAACCAAAGATAAAAGAAAAATGAAGAAATCGGTATGAACATAGTTAGGAGGTTTACGAAAGAAAAAACATACCTTCACGAAATCAGCCACAATCAGTGCAGTCCTCTGTGGATTCAAAGTATTGACTGGAGTAGCGCGCATTTCTTCAATGACACAGTATACGTGTGCAATAGAAAGGAGAGGCCCGACAATCATCTGCAACAAATAATCATACGATCAAAATATATTAGATGAACTTTCACTTCCATATACTTCAGTAATTTTTCACCAGTCAATTTATCAGAAAACTGAAACACAATCTATGGAAACTAAATGTTGGTGCTAAAGTAAAAATAGACGTAGTCCTGAAATCTTGTATAAGGAGCTTCCTGTAGATCAGCAAAAAATGACTTATTTAAGCTATGTTAAGGAGTACACAATCAAATTATGACTAGGTTGTTTTTGAATATTTGGATAAACGAGGTCTAGCTCACAAACAAATTATATAAACACCAAGCGAGCGAGAATTCAATTTAACGTGAAACTTTCAGATCTAACTGTGCTCGTTATTCCCCAGACCAAAAACAAAACTACTACCTTCGTCCCAAAATAAGTGTTCTTTTTAGATTTTGCAAAAATTAAGAATGCTATAATTGCTGCTTAGACTTTAACCATATACCCCTCTGTGGCTTTTTTAACAAACTCAAATGGTTCTAACTTAATATTATAGATAGTTCATATACAATTTACTCAACCAAATGAAAGAGAACACCTATTTTGGGATAAATAAATTTAGTAAGCAAGACACTTATTTTGGGACGGAGAGCATATTTTAGAAGAAACACGTACCTGATCTAGGAATTTAACAACAAACTAGTTTATCACCAACTTTCTTCCATTGAAAAATCACTCTCCCTCCGTCCCAAAATTAGTGTCTTGTTTTCTCTCATTTTGGGGAAGTTAGTTATGTATGAATAGTATCCATATACTAAGTTAGTATACATAGAGTTTGTTACAACACATGTTCATTGGGATACAAGAGGAAATGTACAACACTTGCTAACTTCTCCTTAATTTTTCTTAAAAAGGAAATCAATACACTCATTTTGGGACGAAGGAAATATTCAGCACTACTTGCATTTGAAAGTTGAAAATATTGTACCTTCACAAACTTTGTTTCACAGATTTTTAAGCTTCCGTTATGCCATAGAAAAGAATTTAAACATTTAATGTAAGCAAATATCTAATCTCTTGGAACCCTTAATTGCTATTAACATTATTGTTTTTCAGTCATAAGTGTATCAACTCCTTTGTGTTTTAGTCAAACTGTATCTTACATACTGTTGTGTGCTCAACGAATGAACAATAAACTACATACCTTTCCTTGCATAGACGAACAAATAGTAGATGCCAACTGAATCCCTGCTCCTAACCCGATGACATTGAAAAGAGTTGAGATAGCCTCTCCTTTTGCAAAAAGGTCACTAAGATTGCCTTCTTTGGCAAATGAAGAATATATTGGTAATCTTGTTGCTCTTGCAGCAACTACTGCCATTCCCTATCAAATTGAATGTTTGAGAAAGTTAAGTTTAAAACAGAGAATAGGAGTGAACCGAAATACTAAAGAAATGCAATACCTTAGCAAAATTTCCAAGGCCGGCCATTTCAAGAAAAAGATGTGGGCACAAAGGAGAAAGAACTTCCAAGCCAGTGCCAAGGTCATAGAGCACATCAGCTACAACAATGAAGGCTTATTCCAGTTAGATATTTTGCTAAATGACATGTAACTATAAGGGAAACTATAAAGGGAAAATGATCTCCTTAAGCCCATATGCAAACCTAAAATTCTCCATCGTTTTGGCTCTGAATCCATTCTTGCACCTAAATTGCTACATATGAGCTTCCCTACATGCTGCATTCCATCCTTTAATATCTGTATGTCAACAGAACAAACAAACAAAAGATCTTGATATTAAAATTGTCTCAGGAGTTGATATCTATTAACTGTCCCAAAAAACAAAACAAAAAAAAAACTTACCCAACTCACAACAGTTGCCTGTGCAGGGGTAGGTCGCAAGCCTGCAGCAAATAGCAGTGACTGCAAACAGTACAGTTAGTCATTCCATGTGCATTTTAAAGCGTAATTGGCTAATTGCAGCATTTGAATGCTGAATGCATCACAAAATGTACTTACGAAATGCATATTCAGAATCTTTAAACAGAGAATAGCATTGAATGGAAATATGGTTCTGAAGATTTAAACAGTGATTCTAATAAAGAGCAGATGGTTTCTAAGTATCATAGTATAAGACCTGAGTTGAAAGCACGGACAATGCTGCGCTGGTGAAGTGTTGGAGCGCCCGGAATTGAGTGTATCTAAGATATCCCTCATTCACACTGCGGAAAGAAAACACGAGAAGCTAAATTGAGCAACAAAACTATCCATAAAATATGCAGTGTATATCAAATTACTCACCTATACGGATAACCTGAAGGGAAAAACTTGTTCAGGAAGGACTTTGCCATCCTTTGTGGCACTGGTCTTGAGTCATCAACCACCTTCATCTGGAAAACGAAACAAAAGGTAGAACACAAACCAAAAAGTTCACAGCTCAGTTAGTCACAAAACAAAACATTCTGCACTAATTCAAACTTTATATCAGTATAGATATTCATTTTGCCTCATATAACTCAAGTTTCAACTCATGGAGAATACCTTCTATTGCCTACAAAAAAGCATCACATAGGAGGAATAAAATTATAGAATTTGAAAAACAACCTGTCGACTATAGTCACTGTCAGAAATACCCATAACCCTGAACTGAATTTGTGGGACAGTCCTATAATAGTACAAACCCAGAATCTAAAAACAGGAATTTGCTGAACAACTAGTGTATCACCTGTATTCTTGTACTAAGCAGTCACTTAGTCAAAGAGAATAAACACATAAAAGGGGTTTTTCTTTTACTGCTTATTCTAACAGGCATTTCATCAAACAGTTGATACCCAAAAAAGACAGTCACTTGATCAAAGAGGAGAAACCCAGAAAAAAGGTAGTTCTTTTGCAGCATATTCGAACAGGCATTTCATCAAACAGTTAGTACCCATAAAAGACACAAACGAGAAGAGCAAAATGACTCACGGAGAGGTGACCATGGGGTTCAAATTGGTAGAGGCGAGAGACGGAATCGGAGGTTTCAAACCAGTACACTGGTTTCTCCGGCGCTTCCACCTTCTTATCTGGCTCCTTTTTCGGCATCGTTATCTTCTCCTGTAAATTGTGTTGGACAAACATATATACACAAAAATCAAAAATCAGGAACACATGGAAATTAGCAACAACAAAAAATGAAAATTAGAGAAGCTGAAGTAGATGGAAATGTGGGTGCCAACGAAATTGAAAGTACCAGTAACGGCAACTTCATGACTAGCAGGAAGATAAGATTTTCACGGCGGAGCAATCGGAGACCTCGACAATTTTGGAGAAGAAGAGCCTTCGATACTTCTACTTACAGAGATAGCTTGCTACAATATACGATTTATATATATAGACTATTTCAATAATATAACATGACTCCATTGTCGTCCAGCGGTTAGGATACTTGGCTTTCACCCAAGAGACCCGGGTTCGATTCCCGGCAATGGAACTTTTTGCCAATTTTTTTTATCTTTTAACAATCAAATCTGAGCATAAATCAATTATAATTCAGTGATCAAATGATGATAAGCTTCAAGAGAGTTGCCAAAACCAATAGCCTTTTCTTTACAAAGCAACCATGATTACAACTTACAAGTCGTTTTCTTTCAGCCGGATACAGAATCAAAACTGATGGACAGTTATTTAAATAACTTGGCTTTACATTCCGAGAGATGAGTTCTGAACATAGCATTCTAACACTATATTGAAGACACGAGAGGGAAAGGTTGATTGGTTCATCACGAGTGTAAGCAATCACATCATGACATCGGGATCATCTTCGTAGTCGTAGTCTGCTTCACTTGACGGCCTGGTTCTCTTTGCGTCTCTCGGGGCTGCTCTTCCCTTCTTCGGCTTTCCTCTGAAAATACTCACATCATTTGTATGTTTGTATATATT
This sequence comes from Pelargonium myrrhifolium, assembly GCA_036897405.1. Lineage (NCBI taxonomy): Eukaryota > Viridiplantae > Streptophyta > Magnoliopsida > Geraniales > Geraniaceae > Pelargonium > Pelargonium myrrhifolium. The sequence continues at coordinate 8,526 of JAYMTK010001383.1, read as the reverse complement.
ACTGATGACATGCATTTTACAACCTCATAGACATTGAGTTATCACGAGGAGGTGTTTTTCGATCTTTTGTTGAGCTTGTACCGGGATATCAACAGTGAAGAAGAAATTGGATTTAGAGTACTTACTGCCCATTTGCGTATATGCCTCCACTTTTCAATCGACCTGGACCAAAATCGGATCTCCCATCTACAATTAACACACGAGAAGAGAAAACAATTAATTGTCTAGGTGAAGGAAGTTGTGTTTGTAATTCGCTAATATATGGACCTACCATCCCGTCCAGCTGCTTGCTCCTCGGCCTGAAACAGTTCAAATGAATGACCACATATTGTGTTAAACAAAACATTATTGTGGATATGACATTTATAGCATTATTACAACACAAACTAATAGGAAATGGAAGTATAATATCGTATGTCTCTACTGGACTCGTAAACTAGTGAGTAGTATCTGCTATGCAAGCCCAGACGGGCCAGACCCAGAGTTCCCAATCAAATTTAAGACGAGCAAGATGCGCCTAAGGATGCAATCGGACACAAGCACAGGATTACAAGACGCCAACGGAAGTATGAAGACATGCATGTTCCATTTATAAGCGTTAACATTCAGGGTAGGTCTTATGGCTTCTGGTGTAAATGTAAAACAGTAAAAACGACATTTTGAAGACAAGAGAACCTCGACATATAAATTGCACATACACACGTTACGATAATTCTTCTTATAAAAGTTAAACAATTAGCAAAAACAACCCTACCAATCATCCTAACCTATATAATCTTTATACGCAGAGAAAGAGTATGCTTTAAATATTCATGCAACACTACATATACTTTGGCAGTAACAATACAGAAAAATCTTCCCAAGAAAGTTCAGGCATTAAGCAGTAATATGAAGTAGACAGTATCAAAGCTCACATTATGTATTGCATAAACATGAGACCACCAATTCAGCGATGAACATATTTAGCAAAAAGAAGAAAATTCCAGAAAAAGTTTTTGTTACTAAAGATTTAAAGCTCAACGACGTACTGCGGGTGAGGTGACTGAAGATAACGAGAAAAGCCTGTCCTCGGGCTGAAACTTCCTTGTCCGCTTCAACCTGAACCCACAAGTTTTTTACCAGTCCATCTTATTACTAAAACTTCGAAAATCAAACTAGGCAATGCAGCTATATGTATCTTCAACTCATATGCGATTAGCGGAAAAAATCATTATAGGAAAATGAATGCCATAGCCTTTCCATACAGGGCAGTGCTCTTAGAAGCAGAAAGGAATCCTTCAAAACCTTTCAATACATTGCCACACTGGTTAGTGTCCTGCAGATAACTTGTCTCCATATCATAAACCTGAAATTAGAGGAAAGTATAAGACACAAAAATGTTAAAAATTCTTAGCCAGTGTCAACTAGGCACCTCAAAAACTTGATATGTGAAAAGTTATTTTTTTATAAAAAATGGTATCTGCATTTCTTCGAGACATTTTGATCTACTAAACGTGTTATGACTTGATGGCAGGCAACTAAACCCAAACACCAAGTATAACGCTTTGGCCTTCGTGTGACTACAAATTATGAAATGTAAAGCCAATTTCTAGACATTATGTGACACATGACATGACCAAACCAAATTCCTCGTTGAGAACCCAGTAGCCATACTAAGTATTCAAAGAAGATCTTGAAAAAAATCAAATGAAGCAATGGCGGGTTCTCGCAATTTATGTCTCCACATCAAAACATTACACTAACACATATCTACCGTGCATGTTCATGAATTAACGATATAAAGAACCACATATTCTCATTTGATGATATTCATAAAGAAGCATCTTACAACAATTCTCTACCATACCAAATTACATCTTAGCTCATAATATTAACTCAAATTGGTAACCCAGTTTACACAATTCAAACATAAAAGCAACTTTAATTTCAATTTCTACATTTTCTCAGCAACCAAACAGAGCATCAATGCATAAAAAAAAACACTGAAACCAAAATTTTATATCACAGTTCAAGAACATCACCTGTTTTTCAATGGCGCGAAGCTCTTCGTGTAGCTTAGCTCTCCTGCTGAGAAGAGAATTCAGCATTACCGACGGATTCGAAGAGGTTTTTTGGCCTGAAACAAATTGATCGGTAACAAATTCACATCTCAGGCCCTAAAATCAAAATAAACAGTTACCTTCGGATGCCATATTTCGCGGGAAAATCCAGCAAAAGAGATCAAATTTTACAGAACCCTAATTCCCAAATCGATCTATCAAATTAGGGCATGCGAAAAAAAAAAAATTTGATTACGTAAACCCGGTTTGACACATTACGGTTAACAAAAAAACCGTTTTTGACTTCGGATGATGGAACACCGAGGGTATGATCTCATACGGTGAGGTCTATCTAATTTTTTAATAATAATAAATAAATAAAGTGAAAAACTGTGATGGGATTAGAATACGCGGCGACAAGGAGCAGGAAACGTTGACTGCGTCTCTGGTCACTTTGAAACCACTTGATGATCGTGATGGGGCTACCGACGGCTGAGATTTGTTGCCCCCCAAAAAGGTCACACCTTAAAAACAGTGAAGCCTCAAAAGTGTAAACTGTTTGGGTTGGGACCACAAAGCAGTGACACGTGCAGTACAGCACAGTAGATTCGTGGGTCCCACATTCATCCGAGAGTTAAAGCAGTCTTAAACTACCGACAAGTGGGCCCCACTGCCAGCGTATTTAGTACGCACCGCCCCTTTTCCTGACTCAACTCTAAATTACTCTTTTCTCCTTCCTCATTTCATTTGTTTTTTAAAACAAGTTTATTTTTTAAAACGAAGGAAAATATTATATTAAAAAGTCAATCAAAAGGTTACAGATACATTAGAACTCTAGCAACACTATGACTCAAGTATGATTCACGGCCAACGCTCCGAAAAGTGATTACTCCATCCCCCAACAAGATAGAAGTGGCCAATAATGACACACCAATTCTACCGGTGCTTTCCGACTTACGCCATCTCTAAATGAAGAGTATGACGGGCTCTAACTACTCCTGAAAAAAGGAAAACGGGAAGAGATAGCCAACCAATACAGCCTCAGGAACCACCTACACCAAGTTGTCATCCATTTCGCCCCCATCCCATCACCCACATTCTCCACCCCAAGTTCTTGAGCCATGAAAGTGTCTCACGAATTGTTATTGAAAGCACACCGATTCCCTATTGAGAATATCAGTCAAGGATTTTCATCCTTGTTCTGCCCCTTTGTGTTAACGAATCTCTATCAAGACAGTGCCTGATCGATGACGAGATCTAGGAAGACCTACTACTCCCATCAAACGGTATCATCAAAATCATCAGCATCAACCCAAACACCATGATTTTGCATTGTACCGCAAGTCGAAACGCCGTAATGCTTCAAGACACAAACCAACGTGCAATCGATACGTTGTAATGCTACAAGACACAAATCAACAATCCCTAACCCAAACTAGCTCCTTCCCCAACCAAACCCACAAGCTTCAACCACAACACCGTGGTGAATATGTTAGGAGCTATATGCTCGTGTCCCGCAGACAACCAATCGGAAAATTATTTTCTCGATTTTGTATCGGTCCACACGTTAAGATGGTGTCTGACTGTCTGTATTAGATGTCATTCGTACACTGGGGCAACGCCTCTCAAAATCCATGGATTTTATTTCTAGTTAAAAAAAACAATTTGTGAGCAATTATTTTGATTTTTATACATTAAATTTAGAGGGTGGAAATTAATAAGGTAGGAACAGAGTAGGTGAACTTTGGATAAGAATTTAGGCTTTTTAAGGATTAGTTTGTCCTTGTCAACAAAAAAATACCATTTTTAAAATTTATCATCATGCAAACCAATCATTGGAGATATTATTCAACATTAGATATGAATAATTCTCTCAATATTAACCACTTAAATTTTTATCTACCTTAATTTACATGAACTCAAAATCGTAGTTAGAATTTTATGAATTTGATCTTTATAAAATAGATCATTCTAAAATGTAGGTCAAATAAAATTGATCATAAATGAAACACATGACGAGTCAGACAATATATACAAAATTCATGCATTTCATATGTAAACTTTAAACTCAACTTATGACCTAAAATCTACTTTCTAGACGTTTTCAATAGAATCCGATAACTGATTTGTTGACACTAGTTTAACTTTACAATTGAGGCCAGTTTTGTAACTTATTGTCACTTCCAAGACGAATAAATGAGATATTTTAACAATAAAACAAGAGTTTACTTCAATATACAAAATTTAAATAGTAGATTCCGTCTAATATAAATACATTTTGTTTAAGAATGCAATGAATCTCAACCATGATTTATTAATTGAGATTCTCAACCAAGAGACAAAGACAAATGAATTCGGGTCGGCGCTTTGCGCACACAAATTCATTGGACCGGGTATGAGTGTTAGTCGATAATGTGACATCACCTTATTGGCCATTATTAAGTGGCCGAAATTCTTCTTTCTATTTGTTTAAAGGGTAAAATGTATATCAGTTGCAACTTAACAAAGCCAATGAAGTGATGACACTTCATTTAAAATCACTTATCCCAACCAAGTGAATTTGTGAGAGCGGAGCGACCCGTCCGGATCCAAGATTTTAAATGAGGTGTCATCACCTCATTGACTTTGTTAAATTGCAACGGATATAACTTTATATCAGTTGACTGATATACATCTTACAAATACTAATGGTCAAATTTACTAGTATCAAATTTAATAATAATAAAAAAGATATAACATGAAAATCAGTTCATGGGATTCAATTCATATGACCATTACTAGTCTAAATGTATACAAAGAAAATATCAAAAAGAAATATCTTAAATGAAATTGTGGAATTCCAAAATTGCCCCGGAGACTGGCTGTGAAAACGAGGGACCTATCCGTTACAAATCATGTCTCTTTTGGTCAAAAGACAGAAAAGACTGTAGAGGCTCCTCTTTCTCTTATCTCCATCGTCACAATCCAAAAATCTCTACCATTTACATATAAAATAATCGAAATTTCTCACCTCACACAGAGAAAAGATTTGTCTTTGTTCGCTTGCTGGTGGGTACCTATCCTTTTCTGTCCAGACCTTAGCCACCTTCTCTTTATTCTCTTCTTCTTCTTCTTCTTAATCTGAATCGCTTCTCTTCTCTTCTCTTGGTCTGTTGATTGAGTTTTCAGAGACTTCAAGCTTCTAGGCTGCTAATCGCCATGTCGTTCAGAGGGATCACTCGTGTGAGTATCAAAATCACGACTTTATTTTTGGGCTCTGTTTTGAATTTGTCCTGCTCTTGATATCTGTTTAGATTTGGGGCATTTTGTGTTCGTTTCAGTAGTTTAGCTGATGATTGTGTTCATCTGGGTTTTTGGCAAAAAGGGTTTGTTTTGATTGTTTGTTTGTGTAGATGTTTGATCAGTGAAGTTCAGATTTGGGAGTTGAAAAAGCTTATTTTTTTATGTATCTGATTGTATATGTTGGTGTTTTGGGTTGATTTGGACTAAGATCTGCATCTGTTGGTTTATGGGTTCTCTCTATTTTGGTGGTTAAATTGCTTTTTATCACTGTTTGATGAGGAAGCTGAGAGGATTTAATGATTTTTTGGGTAATTATGTTGTTTGATTAAGAAAAAGCGTTGTGATGCTTGTTGGGTTGGTTCAACTTAATGATAATTCACTTTGAATTGGCCAAGTTATGGTAAAAGGAGATCGTGAATAATGAAAATCATCAGTTTTTCTTAGTCAACCAAACTACGCATTCATGCTTTTTGTTTGTTTTGCATTTGGATTTTCAATTTTACCCTTTTGTTTTTGTTGTAGAACTGGTACTAACAGTGGATCTGAATTTTTCATTGAGCCTGGTGTGTTAGTTTAGAACTCTCAATGATATTTAGGGAATATCACCAATCTTGCATTTGTTATTTTAAAGATGTTGATGAGACTCTTGCATTCATTGTCCTTAAATTGTTACTTAACAATGCAGAATTTGTAGTTTCTTATATTATTTTCTCTGTTTATCTGAAGAGGAAATGAAAATCTGATGCATTTGGTTTTGGTTTTCAGACAAATTCTATTACGGGTCTGGGAGTTGCTGATCATAGCAAAGACACGTTTTTGGAACTAAAGAGGAAGAAGGTCCACCGCTTTGTGATATACAAAATTGACGAGAAGAAGAGGGAAGTTACAGTGGAAAAGACTGGTGGTCCAGCTGAGAACTATGACGATTTCACTGCAGCGTTACCTGACAATGATTGTCGATATGCCATCTATGATTTTGATTTCGTGACCTCTGACAACTGTCAAAAGAGCAAGATATTCTTCATTTCATGGTTAGTATTTGCCTCTAATGTCATGGGACTTCTATGTTGATTTGGCTTATTACTTGTTTGGCATAATGTTTCTCATCGGAGTAAGACTATTGCATCATTCTTGTGTAACATGACTTCTAGCATCATTGCATCCATGCATATGGTTACCTGTTTTTGGCTTCATTTGACTTTAACATGTTCGTGCAAATAAAATAAAATAAAAATCGCATATTTAACCACTCCGCACATTTTAGATTACATGCTTTAAGTTAGAACTTACATTTGCTTTGCTATATTGGTTCACACTTCATGTGGATGATAGATTAGTTCTTTCCATAAGCAACATATCTGGCCATGTGACTAATGACTAGCCATTGTCGTCATATACATTTATTATGTACCTTTAGGTTGCGTTTGGATTCTCCAATTTGATTTGAAATTGGAACACTAATCTAATGTTTGAAAAGCCGTAGAAATTCAAATGGAGTGGTAAGAATTGTAGGCATGTTTTGAATTCTATTAGATTTGAATCAAATTCAAACTTCATATTTGACTCTTATCCACGATTTCAAATAAAATTTAAAAAACGGATATTATAGTAATTTAACGTCTCTGCCTAAGTGGTGGGGACCTCGAGTAACAGTTAGTGTCGTGTTTCTTTAACGTTATACTCTTACTTTTTCCGTTACTATTAAATACTGACAACTTGATAGCGTCTGCATTTCATTTTTTACCTTTTGCTTCTATTTCTGTGTATCATTGCACTTGACTATATTGGACCCAGTTTACGTGTAATCAAAATATAGTTTTCATAGAATTTGCCTCTTATGGTTGCAAAAAAGATCATGAACTTTACAAGCTGTTTCTTGGCGAAGTAACTTTTTACCAGCATTGTTTTTTTTTAATTTTTTATTTAAGTTGTGATTTTTCTGAATGTAACAGGTCTCCTTCAACCTCACGAATCCGTTCCAAGATGCTTTATGCTGCTTCCAAAGACTCATTTAGACGGGAGCTGGACGGTGTCCACTACGAGATTCAGGCGACTGACCCAACAGAGATGGATCTTGATGTGATCAGAGACCGTGCACACTGAGCCGTCTCTCCAAATCAGAACAAGTTACTTTTGGGAAAAGATCGGACATGGTTTTGCCGGCTTGTGAATAATAGCTTCCTTGTTCATTGAGTAAACGGGCACAACTCATTTCTGACAGAGAAGATAGTATCGCATGATCATTTGAATAAAACGCTATTTTGAAATGCTAATATGAAAGAAAAGCCTGGTTCATCATCTTCTTCATCTGATGGCTGTGTAATTGGTGTTACATTGGTGAAGATAAATTTGTAGTTGGCTTTTGAGAACTGAAATGCACTGTCATATATATGTATACATTTGGGATTTAACTAATATGCTTTATCTCTTTTTCACCTTCTCATTTTTTAGTTTCTCTTGTCAGTGTAATGGTCAAGTCCATATCAAGTTCCAGTTTCTTTTAGTTCATATCTAGATAGGCACCTCCTGTCCCGAACACACTGATGTTCGGGACAGGAGACAATTATGTTAAACTCTTCGTGATGACGACGACTCAGTGCACGTCGGGAGAATGGGCCGATTGATATTTCACTTTCCATTTTTCTTCACTTGGATTTTGTCACATACAGTATGTGCACAAATAATGCAGTTATTTTGTTAGAGTATAGAACTTACCAAAAGGAGATGTTTTTTTAGAGTATCAACCAAGCCAAAAAGGCTTTGAAATACTCATGAAACATCCTTTTCACATGAGTTGTGAAGCTCTCCCAAGGCTCTTTTGATGCAAGCATAGGAGAGAGAAATGGAGGTGACGTCAGGATTGTCTTTTATTAATGTGTCTGATGGTTTGGTATAGGGTTTTTTTTGGTTTCTATCTTAATTTGAGTTTCAATATGCAAAAATACCATTTAAGACGAACAATTAAGAAAACTAGCACTCATCTTAATCTTTTAAGATCTTAGCGCCAATTCAATTGTCACTAAGCCCTTAGTGACAATTGGATTGTCACTAAGGTATGTTTTTTTTTTTCTACGAAATTGAAAAAATTAATTTACAATAATTATATTTGTATTCAATATGTATATAAATACGAATACATATAAATTAACTGCCACTAGGACCGACTTGATTTATACTGGACGAGCAACGATTTTTGGTATGTCCT
>JAYMTK010001382.1:0-16577 GCA_036897405.1 Pelargonium myrrhifolium | reverse complement strand
TTTGCAAGTTTAGGGGGTTATGTGCTAACGGAAAAAGTTGAGGAGGTCATCTGTCAAACCTTTAAAGTTTTGGGGTCATCTGCAATTATCCCATCCTAAAAATCAATAGCTCATCTGTTTCTCATCTGTCCTTGTTTATGTATTGTACCCTTTTTTCTGCTTCTGCTCTGTTTCAATTCAGACCCTAATAGTTCTCATTATATACCGAAAACCAAACCAGGTGTTCCTTTTGACTGGTTTTTGTTCTGTTTCAATAATGGTGGGTGAGAATAAGAGGAGGAAGAAGAAGCGTGGCGGTAGCAAGAGGAAGATGACGGCGGAGCAGAGCGTTGCGCACAAGTTTGTGTGCGAGTGGGTGTTTTTGGATGAGCCTCCTCTGGTTCAGTCTTCGGCTTTGGACGATTTTGGGGTGCAGAGATGGATGGGGAAGGGTGTGGATAAGGTAGTTTTTGAATTGCACTCGCACTCCAATTTCAGTGATGGGTATTTGTCTCCCACCAAGCTCGTTGAGAAGGCTCATGCTAATGGGGTGAGTGAAAGTTTGAATTTTTAGTGAATATTATTATGTGGGTTTTGGTTTTTCTGGGTGGATTGGTTTGTGATGGTCCTGAATTTTGAGTTTTGAATTGATATCTGTAATGGGTTTTGGTTTTTTTACAATGGGTTTTGAGTTTGTGTTTGTGTTGTTGAAAAGGCTTATCCCTGAATCAGTATCTGTTTGTTTTGCTGATTTTCATAGATGACTGTTACTTTTCTGAGGATTAGGACTGTAACACTGTTTGTTCTGGAGGTGGTTCAATGTATTATCTGCTTTTTGATTATATAAATTTGTGATATCTTAGATTCTTTATTCAAGTGTTCTAATGGTGTGGATATGAGGTACTATTCTTTTTGCATTGCACAGTGTCTAGTTTTACTCATTTACCATATGCTGGAAGTACTGTTCCTCGTAAGCCAACTCATTTAGCACACTAGAGTGTTTGTTCTGGTCTACTTTCATCAAAATTGGGCATCAGCTTGATTGTTGCTTACCTCTGTTTGAACTTGGCTTGGTTAGGGCCAGGATGCTATTGTTGCCCGCGCCTAGGTTAGCAATTGGGTAATAACTAAGAACCATAAGTGTCGAGGTAATTGACAATCAGGTGTGTAGTGTGTACCATTGGTGCTGTGGTAAAGTATGTCAAGCTTAAGTGGTTTGGTCGTTGCTAGTGCTTAATGTTTGATTGTGATAGTGGATATTGGTTGATGTTTGTGATGTCAGTGGATCAAATGTTGAAAACTTGTGGTTTGCGCCTTCTGTACTGTAATTACCTTCTGTACTGTAATTACAAGGAAATCTACTACTCTTTTTTACTTTTATTTACATTAGAAATACATGTTTTGCCTAACCTGTTTGGAGCTTAATACTTGTAAGTTGGCTGTTTTTTTTTTTTTTTTAACTGAACTTGCTTTAGACTTAACATCTACAGAAAGGAGTCTCTTTTATTAATGAAAAACTAGATGAAATGAAGTTAAAGATTGAAGCACTAGGGCTGGTTATAGGGTAGGATTTCCTGTATTGGAAAAGACAACAATTATTTCATGCTAAGATTTGAAGTGATGACACTATGAGATAAATGTGTGTGGTATTGGTAGAGAAAAAATGAATCATTGATCATATGGGTGTACTTTTCTCACAATTTTGTGCACGACAGAAATCCCATTGGCGGCATTAGCCTTGTGATTTAATTAGTTAAATGTGTTCAGAACAGGTGAAAGTTCTTTCTCTAACAGATCATGATACGATGTCTGGCATCCCCGAGGCTCTGAATGCAGCTCGCAGATATGGCATTAAGATCATTCCTGGGGTTGAAATTAGCACAATATACTCCCCAAGGTTAGTTTCAACGTCATTTGTAATTCAATCTAGTTATTCACTGTATGTGTTTCTGCTCTAGATTAGGTGATCTTCTAATAGTGTTTTTTTTTTTCTTTTGGGTCCATAGATATAACTTGAACTTTTTAAAAATAGAGTAGCAAGATTGATATTGTGAAGGATTTTCTCTTTTTTTTTTCCCATGCTGCTTTTTTGGTCTGATCCGTGAGACTTGACTGAAAACAGAGAGGAGTCTGAATCAGAGGAACCAGTGCACATACTTGCATATTACAGCGGTTGCGGCCCAAAAAGGTTGGAGGAATTGGAAAATTTGTTGGCTAACATAAGGGATGGCCGTTTCCTCCGTGCCAAGGACATGGTCACAAAACTGAATAAGCTCAAGTTGCCTCTTAAGTTAGAGCATGTCTCTAGAATAGCGGGCAACGGAGTTGCTCCAGGGAGACTGCACGTTGCTCGAGCGATGGTTGAGGCAGGCCATGTTGAGAATCTGAAACAAGCTTTTGCAAGATACCTTTATGATGGTGGACCTGCATATTCCACGTAATTATTTGACGCTGACTACTTTTTTGTTCATATATTTTGTCGATCTTTTTTATTAAGAGAAATGATGGATGGAAACATTTGTTTGCTATGGATTCAGGGGAAGTGAGCCTCTTGCAGAAGAAGCAGTGAGGTTAATATGTGACACTGGGGGTGTGGCGGTGCTGGCTCATCCATGGGCACTGAAAAATCCTGTTCCAATTATAATGAGACTAAAAGAAGCGGGTCTTCATGGGATAGAGGTCTACAGAAGTGATGGTAAACTGTCAGGTAAATGATGCTGCTATGGTGTTTTATTTTCATATTTTCCACTTTGTATTTGGTTTATGCCTTTCCCATTTCGGCAATTGTTCAATGCTATGTTATACTGAAAATTACAAGTTTAAAGAGAGACCCAGGAATGTCAACTTCACGACCATAAAAATGATAAAAGAATATATATTGGCTGATGAGCATTGTTACTATTACAATGTTTTAATACTGAGTGCCTTGTGTTCCATTCTTTTGGAAAAAATTTAAGAAGTGAGTTGGTGTTTAACAGGTCATGATACGATGTTTAATGTTTTAAAACAATGTTTCCACATGCACCCTCACAAGCGTTTGTTGTAACAAACTCAAGGGGCTCACACTAACTTATTATAAGCATATTATTGGTAATTCATGTGCAAATAACTTTCTCTAAAGGAAATAGGGCACTCAATTTGGTACAATTTTTAGAGAAACAAACACGCATTTTGGGATCATGTAGACTTGTTTTGGTAAGTACTGACTTGTTTGCACGACAGTTTACAGTGACTTAGCGGATACATATGATCTTGTGAAGCTCGGAGGGTCAGATTTTCACGGCAGAGGTGGGCATGGTGAGTCTGCTCTGGGAAGTGTAGGCCTTCCAGTGTTGGCTCAGCAGGACTTCCTCAAACTAGCTCGGCCAATCTGGTGCAATGCCATTAGGGACATTCTTGACAGTTATGCCGAGGAACCCTCTGATCTAAATCTACAGAGAATCACAAGGTTCACTGGTTCCAGCACATTCAAGGGAAGTGCTGCTTCTGTGACCTGCGGCAAAGACTTGATTGATCGTTGCATATCTACGTGGCTAACAAATGAAGAGAGACAGAATGCAGAATTTGAGGCAATCAGGATGAAGCTTTCCGATATTCCAGTCATGCAAGGTAGCTCCCAGGTTGAGTATGGTACATAGTTCTAGTCTAACATGTTATGTATTCACTTGCCTTTTTTTTTTCTCTGTGATGATGATAATTTAGAAAATTGGAGCAACATTTTATTGAAGTACAATTGTAGCTTTCTCAGCCTTTTTTTCTGATATGGCTAGAGGGCAATGTGTAAGATTATGAAAGGATTCCATATTTGTTTGTCATGCTATTTGGATTTTGGGGATCATGTTGTACTATTGGATTTTGTTCAACTCAATAAAGTATTAGACAATTTATTGTGTTGGCAATGCTGTCTGTTTATTTTGCTTTTGTAGTCTATTCATGAGTATCACCATCTAACTATACTTGGCTATGCAGGCTATGGTCCGGGTAAAAAAACATGCATATTTTTATTGTACTTTTCAACAATACTAACGTGTAAGAGTTGATAAAATGCTATGAAATAAGAACACGTAACTACTATCGTCAGGAAAGGGGCTTCAGGCGCTTGATCGTTTAGAGGTTTTTCAATTTATTAGATCCTGTATCCGGAGTCTTTGTTTCATCAAGTTTTTTGGCTAATTCAACAAGCATAAGTACTACAACGATAGAAAACCTGCTCTCTTAAAGAAGGAAATAAAGACCATAACTCACAAACAAGATTGAAAGCCTCATAAGGGCGTATAAGGCTCGACTACTTTCTTTCAGAATTTGAAGCCTTTCTATATACAAAATGCACTTCATTACTTTTACCGTACTCGAAATCTGCACACCCAAAACGTAGGTTGTTACACTTGTTGATCAAAGAACACGTGAGCTTTTTTTTGTGCGGCCTATAATCCATATTCACTATATTTTTGTATGGAGTATACATATTCACTGTAGCATCTAACAATTGCCCAAAAAAAAATCATATGTATCAAGTTAAATCACCAAAAATATAACTTTGGAGGCCATTTATGAAGTATATTTGATGGCCAAGTAGATCAGTTTCAAAGAGAAGAAAGATGGTTAAGTCTTGCCCAAATTATTGGGTCAAAAAAATTGAAATCTAACAATGAAATTTCAAATTGATTGGTCTTTTAAATAGAGCTACAATAAATTATAATCATAATCACTCTAAAGATATATTAGCACAAGTAATTGAACTCTATTACAATTAAATAGTTTGCATGTATACTTTTTCTCCAAAATTTAGGACAAGCCTAATTAAGCCCCTTTGTAGCTCCACCTCTGATGTTGCCCAGAAAGCCAACAAGGATATAGCATAAATTTGCATAGCGCATCCAAAATCTCATCTGAACTTCCCAATTTCCATCTTCTTCTTGATTGTTTTTTGGCCATGGTAAATGAGTGAATCTAGTATCCCCGCAACGGTGAAAATACCTACACAAACAAGGGCGCAAATATTACTTCAAGTTCCATCGTAGGCCGTAGCAGTGTGTTGATGTAGCAGGTAAGTTTACTAGTATGTTAGACCATGTTACCCTCTTATCACTTGCCTCACAATAATTATCGTATTGAATTAACATTTTGAAGGTGACGGGACAAAAATAATGAGAAATAGATGCAAGAATAATGTGTGTGTGTGTGTGTGAGAGGGAGAGAGAGAGAGAGAGAGCGAACCTCCAATTATAGCACATATATGTGTCATGAAGTGCAAGAATGATGAATGTTGCTCTATGTAGGTCACCTGCAGAAGACGGGCACAAAATGTAAGTCTCACAGATAATCAGAGAAACCAGGCCTCTTATCTTCAGAACTAATAAATAACTCCACAGTGCATACTTGGGCAGTTAAATCACTTGTGACACACAACCATATCTATGAACAAAGTTTTTCTAAAATCCCACAGAAAGGCTCTAGAACATAAGAATATAAGGCTCCTATTCTTTCATTACACCAAATATGGAAAATGTTTTACACTAATAGGTAATAGCTAAATGAAGGAAAATAGACTAATTTCGGAGAATGATTTGCGCTGAGTTTGTTTTTACCTGACTAGACCTAACTTAACATTGGAACATCATGTTATCGTAAAATAAATAAATATATAAAATCCTTGAAAAGATTTTTAATAGTCGTTTCAAGTCACTTGTAAGACGAATGCATAGGAACCCACCTTGATTGGAGACAGATCATAAAAGAAGAAAACACCAGGGATAGACTGAAACCGGCCGAATTCTGTACTCCTGTAATGTTCTGTCACGGAGAACTACATAAAAGATTTTCAGAGATGTCACAGGCATGATCCAGTAACATGGAACAATCAGAATACCCATTCGTCAAATGCGTAGCAATACCTGATTTGACATGATAGTGCGGCCTCTAATGTCACTGTATATTGTAGGGACCACCTGGAAAGCAAAGAGCAACAAGAAAAATCATCACCTCCAATTTTACATTGTTCCAGAGAACTCTGATAGCATAATAGGCAAACATGAGGCCAAAACTTGCATTGTCTTGATAGTCCAACCGGGTGCTATGAATGTGTGATGTGCTTGAAGGGGGAGTAGTAGGGTAATTTGGGGACAAGGAACATTGTGGGAGACCTTAAGAGAAATTTCTGAAAAGACATTTTATCCTAGACAGTTGTACTCGGAATTTAACTTTCTGAAAGACTTTCCAATTCCAAGCACCAAACTTCAGAAGCAGTTGATTTTGTGTTAAATTTTATTTTGTGGGTCTCTTTTTGGTTGTTTAACGCTTTAACAACAGCAGCATTAATAAAGTATACATAAATCCAAATAATTTTATACCAAAAGTAAACATAAATATAGATAATTCCTTTCATATACCAACCTTGATGAAATACTGGTACATGCCATTTGGCTTTTCATGATCCCATAGCACCCTGAAACACCAAAGGAAATGTTTCATGGAAATGGATTAGAGAGAGAGAGAGAGAGAGAGAGATCTACCAGTGCAGAATCACAATCACAAAAACAAAAGGTATTAAAAAAATCATTATTTGGAAATACGAAGAAAAAGAAAGCAAATTTTTGAAGGGAAAAAAATGATGTGTAGGGATTGCTATTTCCGCTTCAGAATTTGCTGATTCCACCAAAAGAGAAAGGCAAACTTGATTCGATTGAGCACAATCATGAAATTTCAAACAAATACAGTAGACAGAAATGATCTATAAAAGTATCAACTTTTAACTCCAGCTTGCACGGTATTACTATCATAGTATCATATGATAACATGTAATTAAATAATTCTGGAATTCTTTATATTTAAAGTAGTATGATGAAAAATGTAATAGTGTTAAATTTGATCTCATAAAATTTGCTATGAATGTGCAAGACTATGCAGGAGAAAGAGATGATTACCCATCAAGGGGGTTAACTGCACCAGGAAAATGCTCCCCAAAAGCTAACTTGTTAATTCTGTGACTTATCTGTACAATGGCACATAATCACAAACAATGTTTTGCAATAACCTAATTCAACACAATTACTTTTTATATCTCAGGAACACATAATAAACACAATTAATATTTATCTCAATAAGCTAAGATCCCTGGATATGTCTTACATTATAAATATCTGTTTCGAAGGCCAGCAAATCATGGATGTGAACATTAGACTGATGAAAGCTTTTCCCAACTGCGAAATGAAAATTTCCAGCCACTTTATTAACTTCCAGGGATCCATAGACATTGCATCCTTCACCCTCTTCATCTTTCACCTTTTGAACAAAACCTTCTCTCTTGCACTGCATATCATGAAAATTATACAAGTAAAGAAAAACAATGTCGATAAACTTCCTGATCTTGAAGCCAGAATAAGAAACTTGCAGTGAAAAAAATGTGTTTCCAGTGGATCTAACGCTCTTGTTAAGTTTTCTATTGCTAATGGTCAAACCAACAAACCGCAACAAAGATACTGTCTAATATGTCTCTGATTCTGCAGAGTGTCAGATAATGCTGATCATCATCATGGCCATATTATGAAGAACAAGTCACCAAATGATCTACGCGCTGGCATATATATTTCTCATAACTGAAGGATCAAAGTAACATTTTGATAGTGCATAACATATTGAAATTTTGAAAGAGCACCCCAGGTTAATTGAATTGTATAGTGTGTATGGCTTCACATAGTTCTCAACAATTCATGCAGACAAAGTATAGCTTTATTCATCAAGTGATCTTGGTGCAGTACTAGGAGATCATCTGTATGGGCGCTTATATGACTTTATGATTCAGTGCTGAACCCAAAGGTGTTTGATAATCATATCATGCCTCGAACAGCTCTTATTACTGATTAGATAATTAGTGGTAAGAGAACATTGTTTCAAGTAGTTGCATTAGTACAAGATTCTTGTTTCAAGTAGTTGCATTAGTACAAGATTCTCAGATGTGGTCTTCGTCTTTAATATTAGCCTTATATGTAGTCCAACTGAAATCCAATAGCTATCGAGTTTCTTTAGGAAAACAACTGCAGAAACTAACCTGATCAATCAAATCGGAATTCGTCACTGCCCAACCTTTCTTTCGATATGCATCACGAACTTCTTCACATGAGTTGCAGCAATGATCATCAGACTGCGAGAGAGATATTTTCAATAAATAAGGATAATTTCAAAATGGATTTTCTTACTAAAAGGTCCCCAGCAACTCAAATTTATATTGATTTGGTACAATGCCAGATCTTGAAAATGATGAAGGCAAGAAGATATGCGAATAACAGATATTTTAGTCAATGTAATTTATTTCTTAAAAAAAGATAGTATTTGCAGCTAAAATCCCATCTAAATTCGTGGGATAAGCTAGACGACAACAGTGAGCCTAAAATCTCACACTAGACTTTACAAGAAAAAGACGCCATCGAGTATTTAAAGTAGTAAACATAGCTAGTTACATAAACACAAGGGATACCAGGTAGGTAATTGTACCTCTTCTGCACCAAAACATGAACCACAATATGTTTCATTGTGTTCAAGCCTGCCACCGTGTCTCTGTAAAGGCTTCTCGATCTGTATTAAGGAAGAAGTAAAAAAATATAAAAATCAAGGGAGTGGAAAACAAGCACATGAAGAGGAAATGTTTAATCAACACCATTAACCTCTATCATAAAATGTCACCAAATTCAAACAGTACATGAGGAGATGACAGTTTCTTCAAGTTCCACATATTATAACATATAAGCACCATAATGGAAACAGGCACACCAACTTCACAGTGAAATTAAAAATAATGTATTGAAAATCACCATGAAACCAATCAATCATGTGAAAAAAAGGGCTACGTGTCTGTTTTCAGAAGCTACATATGATAAAAAACATAGAACACCACAGGCTGAAGATAATATCTTAACCAAAAGTCGTACAAAATAAAATAACTAAGGCACGTAGATGTCAAAACCAACACATGATAATAATCACTAACATGTTCATCATACATCATTATAAATTGTTTCATACTAACCTTTGGAGCTCCAATTCCCTCCTGCCTAACTTCTTTCACATTACCTTCAGCATCAATTCTTTTCTTGACTATATCATGTCTCTGCAAGCAAATAAATTGTCAGCTCACAAGAGAAAATTATTACATCATAATTGATCATAGGCAGTCAAAGTGATGCACTTACAATATCCAGATGTTGCTCTCCACTAATATCCATGGCATCAAGACTAAGTACTGAACAAGGAACGGCAGGAAAAGTGACATCAAACTGCAATTTCAAACAAAAAAATGAGGCAGAGATCAATTAAATATAATAAATTGCTTTCAAACTTCCCGAAAACAAAATATATCTTAGGAAGAACATTTGTAAAAAAAAATAATTTACAGAGTAAGGATGTCTTTGAGTAGGTGTTTCAGAAGATCAAGAACCACCAAAACTTTTTTTAAGGGATTAAGAATATAAGATTGAACAGCAAAAATCAAACAAGTTCATTGGAATTCTAGGAGCTAAGTAAGATTTTAAACTTGAAGTAAACCGATAATTACATTGATATGGAGGGTTTCTCCTCTTGAAGTATCAACAACAAGCTTCGTCTCTGTTACTGTGTGAAGGTATAATCCTGCAATTATAAAAGAAAATGGATGAATAAGGAAGGACCCGTAAAACTAAACTAAAAATTCAAAAGGCAAAACCAATCACTAAGATTTGAAATTTAAACTTAAGAAAATGGAAGCATGGTGGTTCTCAAAACATTTTATAAAATTAAGGGAACCACTATCCTGTTCCTTGAGTACACAAGGTGCATAGTTCATTCACTTAGAAGGTTCCAGCATATACCTGGCACATTCAAATAGGATTCATTCATTCAGATTTCAGATTTCAGGTGTAGAGATTCAAATTAGCTTAATAGAATTCCAGCTATAGATACTTTTTCTCTGCACTACATTCCCTTGCCCCAGCCACAATTATTACTACTGAATCATGTCCAGTTACAACAGATTTAATGAAGAATGTAGTAATTTAACCCTTCAAATTAAAATGTCTTATGGTTTCTTGATGCACTAAATTAAGATTGTTCATCTCATACTTCC
Source organism: Pelargonium myrrhifolium (assembly GCA_036897405.1). NCBI lineage: Eukaryota > Viridiplantae > Streptophyta > Magnoliopsida > Geraniales > Geraniaceae > Pelargonium > Pelargonium myrrhifolium. Next base: position 6,505 of record JAYMTK010001382.1, on the reverse strand, counting down.
CTAAATATGCATGAAAATATCATCATTCATCACCAGACATCAAGACACTTCATCTGAGGCTTCAAAGTTTGCACACTACCTTATAAGAACTAAACAATCCAACTAATGTGGGAGACAAACTAAAGCAAAAACCAAGGCAGAACACTAAGCAAATGTTGAAGTCAGAACTACTTTGTTTTCCCACGTTGATGTCTCTACACTCAATCTAACCATCTTGCCATCAATTATACTTCTGCTTTCCACCCACCACCAAAAATATACAAAATCACAAGTATAAACCACCAAAATTGCTCCTTTTCAATCCTATCAATGCAGCCCAATCATCATAAACACAATGAGAGTAGCTCACAGTACCAACCACCAATCCATACCAAAGCTCTGAAATTGCTCCTCTTGTTACACAATCCAGTGCCTTACATAGCAAAATTTCAACTCCTTTACACAAAACCCAGCTCACTCAACAAATCACATTCAGCTGGGTCTAATCTAACCAAAACAAACAAACAATCAATACTACAAAAACGAATTTCACTTCAGCACTAAATCAAAACCTAATTTTTCTACACAATCAAGCAGTGAAAACGAAACACGAGACAAACAGAGAGTGAATCACATACTGAACTCGGAGAAGAAGAGCAAGACCATGACGATAGCAGAGACAAGAGTAATAATGCCGCCGGAGAACGTCCGGTTGAAGAAATCTTCATTAATTTTAGGGTACGCGTCCAGACTCCGGAGCTTGTTCGCGAAGCTATTCATGGCCGCAACACCACCAGTCTCTCTCCAAAACCCCTCCGGCGATCTTAGCTTCGACGTCTCCGACGATCGGCGAAGTTCTGGAAGGTTCGAGAAGGCGAAGTCTCCGAGGTGCCGACCGGAGCCGAAGAAGAAGAGAGAAAATTTTGGGGAAAAGATTTGGAGAAATTGGAGGAGATGTTGGTAATAAGAGCCAACAAGAAACTGGCAATCTCTTCTTTGGAGAGTCAATTGGGTCTAAATTGGTGTTCTCTAAAAGTCAATGGGTACAAGTTCAACAGATCTTCACCTAAATATTTATTTTTCTTCTAAAAATACAAAATAAATTTGATAAGAATTTGAGTCTCCAATTTTAGGAATAGGAAAATTTCATTCATAATAATTAAGATTTCATTAATTACATTTTGTCTAAATCCGTTCAATATTACTGCTTTTTCAAAATAATAATAATAATAATAATTGTTCGGTCAAAACAAATAAGGTGAGAGAGAGAAAGGCGTTTTGTTGAAGGGGTTATTGGGTTTATCGTAATAGGGTGTTGCGATGGCTGGTGAGGTGGGCGTTGGTGATTGGGGAGCGGAGGAATTCGAGGGTATGGATGGAAGAGATCGTCGCGAGCCAATCGGGAAAGGAGAGCAGATTGTGTTAGGGATAAAGCCAAGTTTTAGGGATAAAGGGGAGTGATTGGAAATCGTGATTGATTGGTTATTGAGTGGGAGTGATCAGACGGCTAGGGCTAGTCTGTGGGTGAGGGGTTACGGTCTATAAAAAAGAGGCAGATCAGTTCCATTTTCGTATCAAAATCAGAAATGGAAGAGATGTTTGGCGGATGAGGGCGGGGAGATGTTCCGATGACAGATCGTGTGACCGCAGATCTGGGGTTGATGCGGATCGCAGAGGAGGAGGAAGGCGGCTTGGATTTGGGAGCCGGGTCAGACCTGCCATCAGCACCGCAGCCGCGCCGGAGTACCTGATCTATAGTCGGCAAGTTCATCTCCGACTCGCCGATTAATTTTAAGGCGGCTCGAGCTTGGTTGGCCTCGCTCTGGAGGCTTGTGTAGGGCATGAATGCCTTTGAGATTTCAGAGGATCTGATTGGGGGGACGATCATCGCTTTCTCTTCGAGTTCTACCACGAGTGGGATGCGAGACGAGTAATAAAGGGGGGGCCGTGGACAGCCAACTACAAACCGTTGGTTTGTAGGCTAAATTGTTGTCAAACACGAATATTCGCATCATTTATATGTTATGTAAATCACAGATGTTGCAATACAGGGTCAAATCTATTAATGAACACTCATTAAGTAAGTAGAAAAAGCTTGAGTCACTGATTTCAGGAGCACTTCCTTGCCCGCCACATATAAAAAATTTCGGTTTCAGCTACAAAGTTTAGCTCTATCAGATCTAACAAGCAACGAAACACATCAACCTTATTCCTTCATATTCCAACCGGCACTCTCAAACTCAACCCAAAGGTTTGCCTTATATTTTGTAAAAAGTTCTAGTCTTAAATGAAATATATTTTGTAAGAGGTTCTTGTCATCGTATAGGTATGTTCAAGAATTGTAAAGATATTTGTAAGAATTGTTAGAACTTGCAAAAAAATTTAGAGTACAAATTCTAATCATAGATTATGCTCTTGTATTTTAAATTATAGTCGTCAATTTTGTAAGTCATATGTAGTATAAACAAGTGAGAGTCTCATTTGTCCAAATCATCTTAACATTTTATAATACTCATTTGTATGCAATAAAACACTACCTTAAAAAAGTCTATTTGCGCTGATAATTTTGTAGGGCTAATTTATTTTGTAAAATGCATATGATTAAGAGGTTACAAACTTGGACATGTTTGGGCACCAAATTTAGTTATATAAACCAATATGCTCTATATATTTTAGGGAAATGTTTGTTACATGTGTAGGTATTACATGTGTAGTGCATGTGTAGTTTAGATTAAATATAAACCGTTGGTTTGTTAATGACCCAGAAACCTATTTTGTGTTTAGGTGTCAACCTGGCTATTACTTGGCTTGGATAAGTTTTGACATGGCTTGGGTCGGGTTGTTTGAATATGATCCGGAAGCTTGTTTGTCTCCTTCGTGGGAGTTCGTTGTTGGAACGCCAGAAACCCTAGGATTCCTAGGACAGGTTATGGAGAGAGACATTGACGTGAATAGGGAGTATTGTTTGGAAGATGGTTGTTGCATGTAATTGCGCAGGCCACATGAATTCAAAAAGACTCGTTAGAAGCATATGGTGAAAGACACAGGGCCCATACTACAACCTTTGTTGTCTATCACTAGAACTAGATCAATTTAATTCTAATTGTTTTGGATATGCATTTAGTTATAGATTTCATTCAGTAATGGAGTATTCGATTTGGAAATAACATTAGTTGCTTTCTCTGTTATTAAATTATCTATTTACCTTTTCTATTAATTGTTCAGTTCTCTATCAATGGGGCAAAATAAATTATTGTATATCATCCTGTGTAGTTCAACAAATAAAAAAAATACACTCAAAAGAAGTTCTAATATATCCATCACATTATCATCAATATATGCTACTTAATTAGATTTCTTTAGAAATGAACTTCAATGGTACATTTTTCTGGAGAAAACTTTGCAGATCCAATAATCCCAAAAGAACATGTGACAATCATTCTCATTTTGAAAAACTTCAAAGACCACAACTTCAATCTCAATGCCATTTGCATGTAAAGAACTAGAGGCACTTGCATGTGTGCATTGCTATCATGCATGCTCCTTAAGGCCTGCATGGGAAGCTTCTTTACAGACCACAAGAAAACCTTGAAGTTGGTGGAGTTGTGCTTGCTATGGTAGAATGCTGGAGGCATTCCCCTAGCAACCTCAACACCTCCATATTTGAGAGAAGCTATACTACCTTGTACATAGTAAAAGCCAATATGGTCATTAGGGTTTGTGGTATTCATGCAAGCAAGGTACACAAGAGGAGTGGCAAGGTGGTGGAGTGATGATGAGTTCTTGAAGGCAAAGTTTTGGATGTGGAACTTAGGGCTCTTGGGCTTGAGGAGGAGGAACAAGATGCCAAGGATGATGAAGAGGAGAAGGGTGAGAAACAAGAGGAAAAATAGGATCCACAACCAAGCTAGGCAAAAAGTGACCTTGTCCTTCTTGAGCCTTGCAGCAGAAGTTGGTGATGTGGCATTATGGTTGTCCTCGTGGTTGTTGTCGTCGTCGTTGTTTTCGTTGTAGGTTTGAGCATTGATAGCTGCGTTTTCGTGGGGTGGGACGCGGTAGACTTGGTCAATGGGGAGCTGGATGACGTAGGATCCTGATGGGTGTGGAGCTGATGGTTGGGACGATGTGACATTTGTGAAAACTGAATATTGTTCTTGATGAGTGACATTAGGCGATCTTGATGATGGGGATGATGTTGGCCGCGGCGAATGAAGGGGAGTGTTGAAACTTGTGATAGTATTGGTGGCTTGTTGATCACCAATATTATGATCATGTTGTTTTTGTTTGTCCTTCTTTCTAGATTTTTTGTCGTTGTTGTTGTCGTTGTGACTTGAAGTACCAATAACATGTTGTGCTTTCTTTTCCATAAATGGTGGGAGACATATTGTGAGGAGGTTTGGGAGGGAAAAGAGATATGGCAAGAATTATGGAGAAATTGGGTTGTGGCTTGCATTGCTTGAGAGAAATAAGAGTCAATTGAGAATTGAATCCACTAGTATTGTGATGAAGATAGAGAGTTTACTTGGTCAAAGGGATGGATTTAGAATGGTGTGTTTTTATGAGCATTGCCCTTTCACTCTCAATCTTTTTTTGGTTGGCTTGTATTGAAATATGCAATTTGAGGTGCAAATATAGCCTAATTTTCATTCTCAAATGGTACTACTCTTTTTGTGTTTCCATTCAGGTCAATTATAAAACTCAAAGCTATTCACTCCAACAAATACAATTAGAAACTCATCTCATAACAGTAATAGAATTCGAATTCACCTATATTGGAGTGACAATTTTGACTCGAACTACGATGCACCTAAAATTTAATTGACTACACAATTTAATTGTAAGGAAAATGATAAACGCATAACATAAATGGTAAAAACAGTGTCTAATGTAAGTACTAAACAATAGTACATAATTTGAACAATATTTTCTTTTATTAAGGTTTTTACTTTTTGTTAATGTTTGGGCACGATACCTCGGTGTAGGAGGACAGGTTAAGACGGGTGGAAGATAACTAGATAAGTTGCGGATTATAATGCACGACGTGAGAATCAAGACCGCAACATCTCTTTATTACAACTTATTCAAGGTTGGATGTCGTTGTCACAATGTAGCAGTTGAGGAGGCCGGGTCGCAGGAGTCAAAGTTGGACGAGAAAATATCAGGCATGTTACAAAGACATTCCTTGTCACAAGGTTTGAAAACTTGTGCTTTCAAGCCAAGGTGGAGCGAGACAAGATTTTCCATGTCAAAGGCTTGCGGCATGAGGATAAAAGTCACAACATCTATCGTCATGAGGTTTTCAGGGACTTTGACTTCAATTCTAAAGTGGAGCACTGACACGTGCATTTTATGCATGCTTTTAGTACCGATTCTAGCCCATATTTATCCTATATTTGCCCCGGTTTTATTCTCATTTAGGTTATTTATCTTGTTTATTAGATTTGATGTGTTTTCTAGTTTTTTAGTGTTTTTGTAGGTTTTTGTCTATTTTTGGGCATTGGGAACGGGTCAAGAAGAACAAGGCGCGAAAACACGAACAATGGTCCGTGTTTCACTGTAGCAAACAGACCCCTGGAGAGTAAATCGACTATTTGGCAGCCTTAATGACTCTGGATGAAGTTGAAGTCTTCACAAGAGTTGTAGAGGACTTCTCAAGCTTTCCAACGAGTGGTCATTCACCTAAATCGGAGGTCGTTAGCATAGTCAACCAGTGGACAATATTTTGAACACGGACCGGGACACGGGCAAGTTGCCCGTGTCATGGTCCGTGTTACTTAACATTCGGTCGACCGTTTTACCTCCACCAGACAACCTGCACTTCTTTGAGATAGTGGGGCACTAGTGTGTTTTCTTTATTGTATTTGTATGATAATGGAGTATTAGTGTGTTTTCTTTATTGTATTTGTTTGATAGTGGAGTAGTGAATTATGATTTCTTGAAGAGGCTTGCACGGGAAGAACAAAGCAAGAAAGGAAAAGAAGTGAAGAGCAAGAAGTGAGTTCACCTCCATAGCCACCCACTTCCATAACCAAAGTGCATCTTGCACATTCCACTATAGATGCCAACCTGTGTAAGCATAAATGTCTTCCATTAATGTTCTTCTTTTTAGTTCTTAAATGCTCTTGAACATGGTCTCTACTCAGAGGGGATTGTATATAAATACCCAAGAGTGTGAGAATGAAAGAGGGTGAGTTTTTAGTTTCAGAGAATAGTGTAGCATAGAGAGTGAGTGTAGAATAGACTTTAGTTTTAGTTTCAATGTTAGTGTAGTTTTTAGTTCATAATTTCAGAAATAGTTAGGATAGAAAAGAAGTACAATAGAAGAGTGAGTTCTTGTATAGAGATAGTTTACTTTGTATTTTCGTTCAAGCTTGAAGAAGGAAGAGTTTGTTCATCAAAGAATCATCAAACCGTGTAACATTCTTCTTAACTCATTGAATGCAATTTGTGTTTTCAATCTTGTTTAGCTTGTGTTATATATTAGATATGAGTAGCTAATTTCTTAATTCCGAGGATGACGGTAGTA
>JAYMTK010001381.1:0-16579 GCA_036897405.1 Pelargonium myrrhifolium | reverse complement strand
CCAGAAGAAGATTATGGAGATCTCTGCATCATCATCGTCTTCATCGTTTGCTCCGAGGTCTGTTCCTCTTTTTCCTGCTGCTTCTGCTACAGTTACTGTGTTGTCTGTTTCTTTTGATTTTCCAATTATATGTGTTTCGTCGAGAACAACTAGGGTTTATTCTCGCTCTGTTTCTCGTTTTCCTTCTGCTACTGCGTTGTCTGCTTCTGTTGATTTTCCAATTAATGGAGTTTCATCAATAACAACTCGTTCTCGTTCTCAATTAGTTGGTCTGAAAAACAAGTCTGTGATTGTTGGGGCTATGGGTAGAACAAAACCAAGGTTTAGAACTAGTAGGTTTGGAGAAGGTGAGAGTGAGGTTCGGAGTGATGTTGTTCTTTTCAAAAGTAAAGTCAATGCTACTCCAAGGCCTAATGTTCAAGAATTGAATCGAATTTTGACTGGAATGGCAGTAAACAAGCATTACTCTCAAGTTATTTCTTTGTATGAGCTCATGTGTAGATCTGGAATCCAACCCAGTATCTATACTAAGAACATAGTGATGAACTGTTATTGCAAAATGGGTGAAATTGATGCTGCTTTGGGGATATTCAAGGAGATGGAGGAGGGACCTTGCAAGCCTAACATAGTTACTTATAATACATTGATAAACGGGCTTTGCAAAGCTGGTAACATTGATGCTGCTTATGAGTTGCTAAGGAAGATGGAAGGGAGAGGTTTGAAACCTAATGAAGTTACTTACACTGCATTGATAAATGGGCTTTGCAAAACTGGTAACATTGATGCTGCTTTTGAGAGTCTGAGGAAGATGGAAGGGAGTGATTTGAAACCTAATGAAGTTACTTATAATACATTAATAAATGGGCTTTGCAAAGCGGGAAACATTGATGCTGCTCAAGGATTGCTGAGGGAGATGGAAGGGAGTGGTTTGAAACCTAATGAAGTTACTTATAATACATTGATAAATGGGCTTTGCAAATTGGGAAACATTTATGATGCTCAAGAATCGTTGAGGAAGATGGAAGAGAGAGGTTTGAAACCGGACACAATTACTTATAATACATTGATAAAGGGGCACGGCAAAGCCGGTAATGTTGATGTTGCTGATGAGTTTCTGAAGATGGAAGAGATAGGTATGGAACCTAACGCAGTTACTTCCACTGCATTTATAGATGTGTTTTGCAAATCGGGTAATAGTGACGGGTTGTTGAGGAAGATGGAAGAGAGAGGTTTGAAACCTGACATATATACTTGTAATACAATGATGGATGTGCTTTGCAAAGCGGGTAACGTTGATGCTGCTAATGATTTGCTGAGGGAGATGGAAGGGAGAGGTTTGAAACCTAATGAAGTTACTTATAATAAATTGATTAATGGTATTTGCAAAGCCGGAAACATTCATCATACCCTTGAGTTGCTGAGGAAGATGGAAGAGGGAGGTTTGAAACCTGACACAATTACTTATAATACATTGATAAATGGGTATTGCCAAGCAGGTTATATTGATGTTGTCGATGATTTGCTAAGGAAGATGGAAGGGAGAGGTTTGAAACCTAACGAAGTTACTGATAATATATTGGTAAATGGGCTGTACAAAAAAGGTAACATTGATGATACCCTTAAATTGCTGAGGAGAATGGAAAAGAGAGGTCTGAAGCCTGACTCAATTACTTGTACTAAATTGTTAATTGGGCTTTGCAAAACGGGCAATGCTCGCGCTTCTCTTGAGTTACTGAGGAAGATGGAAGAGAGAGGTTTGAAACCTAACGTAGTCACTTGTAATACAATGATGGACGCGCTTTGCAAAGTGGGTAGCTTTGACACTGCTGTTGAGTTGCTGAGGATGATGGAAGACGGAAGTTGCAAGCCGGACATTACTACTTACACTACATTGATATATGGGTTTTGCGAAATGGGAAAAGTTGATGTTGCTGCCGAGTTTCTAATGGAGATGAAGGAAAACAAAGAGGTAAATTGCAAGCCCGACGCAGTTACTTATGTTACCGTAATAAACAAGCTTCGTCAAATGAAGAAAAGTGTTGATGTGGATAGTCTGCTGAGGAAGTTGGTAGATTGGAGCTTCAAGTCTTCTGAGGGACTGAGATTGAGAACCCGGGCTTGGGTATCTTCCGGGAGATGAGCAGATTGGTGCAAAAGAAAAAAGTGAAGCCAAATGTCCGAATCTTGAAGATAACAACAGTGTTGTGTAAAGATTGGCCTTCCGATGAAGTACATGAGGTCAGTTCTTTTGATCCTTTTAAGTTACTGTAAATTTGTAATGTTGAATATTGTCAAAAATCAAAATGCATGATTTTTCTCTTTTTTTTCTATACTGAAAATGCTTGATATTGATCTGTGCTCTCAGGCTCTTTAATTTGACACGTGTTGTGTTATTTTTTCTACTTTAATAACTCTATGTGCGTCACGTGTATTATTTTTATAGTTGTGGAAACCGGAAACAAGGAATGGGAAGGAGACGGGGAAACGGGGAATGTGAAATCCGCCCCGTTCTGCCTCGTTGTCATTCTTAAGCTCTGATTCAAGACACGTGTTTCTGATTGTGAAGTCCCGTTCTGCCTCGTCGTTCTTAAGCTCTGGTTCAAGGCACGTACTTCTCATTGTGAAGTCCCGTTCTGCCTCGTCATTCGGAAGCTCTGATTCAAGACACGTGTTTCTGATTGTGAAGTCCCGTTCTGTCTTGTCGTTCTTAAGCTCTGGTTCAAGACACGTACTTCTCATTGTGAAGTCCCGTTCTGCCTCGTTGTCATTCCAAAGCTCTGATTCAAGACGAGTACTTCTCATAGTGAAGTCCCGTTCTGCCTCGTTGTCGTTCTTAAGCTCTGGTTCAAGACACGTGTTTCTGATTGTGAAGTCCCGTTCTGCCTCGTCATTCTTAAGCTCTGGTTCAAGACACATACTTCTCATTGTGAAGTCCCGTTCTGCCTCGTTGTCATTACGAAGTTCTGATTCAAGACACGCACTTCTCATTGTGAAGTCCTGTTCTGCCTCGTTGTCGTTCTTAAGCTCTGGGTTCAAGACACGCACTTCTCATTGTGAAGTCGTGAATTCAAATTTTGAGTCGGGTTGGAAAGACTTGCGAGGAAAAAAATGGGGAGAGAATTATACCCTCTATAGTAGATTACGACGGTCTATTGAATTGTTCGATTCCAGTATAGAGATTGATGTTGATTCTCAGTATTTATGCAGAGCCTATTTTTGCAGCCACTTTGTTATATGTTATGAAATTAGTCTGTGTACTATCCGTAAAGTTTGGGTTTAGTTTTTGAACTTTTAAACGTTTTCGTGCAAGTGTTTGAATTTAGTACATAGTAGTTCCGAAAGTGTATGGAATAAGGACGCGCCGTCAAAATCACAAATTAAATCCGTCAAATTTAATTGACGCGTCCTTTAATTTGACGGATTCCGCTCACAAATTTAACGGCGTGTCCTTATTTTACACACTTTCGGGACTATTTTGGACTAAACTTATACACTTGCACGAACTTTGGACTGATTCCGAACGTTTGAAATTTCGGAAACTAAATCCAAATTTTATATATAGTACAATAACTAATTTCATCTTTTTTCCTACCAAATACATGTGTTGTTTGTATCTAATGTTGAGTTGATCCTCCCCAAAATTCTAGTTTCATCAGTAGCATGTTTTGGGCCTGATGGGCCTTGTTAGACCAACTGTGGGCTTATATGGGATTGTCTTTGGGCCTGATGGGCCTTGTTAGACCCACTCGGCCTTCTCAACTATATTTAGTCTATTGGGCTCAGGTAGAGCTGACATTTTGAATCCAAACTCAAGAGTACCCGACACTGGCCTTACTTTTGTCAAAACCTTAACTCAATCCGACCAACTTTTGAGTTGGGTTGGTTTCACCAAGTAAATTTGCGAGTTGTGGGCCTTGTTAGACCAACCGTGGGCTTACATAGGATTGTCTTTGGGCCTGACGGGCCTTGTTAGACCCACTCGGCCTTCTCAACGATATTTAGTCTATTGGGCCTAGGTAAAGCTGACATTTTGGATCCAAACTCAAGAGTACCCGACACTAGCCTTACTTTTGTCAAAACCTTAACTCAATCCGACCAACTTTGGAGTTGGGTTGGTTTCACCAAGTAAATTTGCGAGTTGAGTAAACCCCACAAAATTCAATGCCTAAAACTCTAAATCCGGTCTGACTCTAAATTTGCCAGCTATGACCCTACTTTTGTCTTTCTTTAACCCAATTTGACCAACTTTTAGGCTGGGTTGGTATCTTCATGTAAATTTGCAGATCGGGTAAACTAGTGAAATTCAGTATAAAAATACACCTGACTCTTTGTTCGATGGGCCTGGTGCAAGTGGTTTTGCACAAGCCGATAGGATGGTCTGTCCGGCCATACGAGCCGATAGGTTCCCAACATTTATTAGTACCAAAAGATATAGGTGCACATGAAAACTTGGTTTAAAATTACACAACCCGATCAAACACTTTATAGAAAATGGGTTGAGATTGACCCGATCAGACCTAGTATATTTGACCCATTTAATTTCTATGTATCATTTTTTACACATCACGTTCAAAAATTACACTTTTATTCTTCTACGGGCAATTCACTAAACGGGCTCGACACAAATACAACTCAATTATTAAATTGGTTGAGATGCTCAACATGAATCCGATCACACCAAATCCAAATACACGTAAGTTTGTATCGTGCTCGTGCATTGTCGGTTTTAAATTTAAATTAAATTGAAGTATTGAACCGAATCAAGACCGGTATGGACTGGAGCCGGCAAAATGGACCCGTACTCGCAGATACCCACAACCAAACCCAAAAAATATCGGGTTCGGGTAGTACACATTTTCAGGTCAAGTTAGGTATACCTGCTATTTTATGCCTAAAACCTGCCGTTTGACTCTAACCCGACCTGCCCGAAGACCATATAAGAACGCGTTAGGAGTATGGTTGTTTCAACCCAAATCCGATCCTACTTTTTGTGACCTCTAGTATGGACCGAAGACCGGACCGAATTTTGAAATTTCTATATTTTCCTCTTCATCTGGTTAAGGATAACAGAAACTACCCGCCAAAAAAAAAAAAAATCTCTCAACACACACTCACTCACTCTCTGTTCTCTATCGTCTTCAAGCTCCAGAAAAAAAACCAGAGCTCTGGAATCTACAAGCTCTCTTGTTCATGGCGTGCACAGCCACCGGAGCTCTCGCTCTCGTCTCGTCCCCAATCTCTCGCTCAGAACCACCGCCATCTCCGTCTTCTAAGGTAAGCAAAAACGCCTCTCTCTTTTGCGTCTCTTCGTATCGTTCACAGTCCACAGTTTCTACTTCCGACGAACCTGTTAGTAGTAGCAACGATGCTCAGAAATTTAGCTACAGTAGAGCCTCGCCTTCTGTGAGATGGCCTAATTTGAAATTCTCCGAACCCTACCCTAAGAATCAGAACCAATTCACCGTGTCGAAACCCTTAGAAGGATCGGAGATTGTTGTTGTTGATTCGCGTGATAGTGAGGAAATTGAGGTTGTGGAGGATGCTGAGGATAGTGTGAGGGATGAGAGGAGAGAGGTTTTGGGGAGGTTGAGCAAGAACAAGGTTAAGAAGATGAATAAGTTGGCTTTGAAGAGGGCTAATGATTGGAGGGAGAGAGTGAAGTTTTTGACTGATAGGATTTTGAGTTTGAAGCCGGAGGAGACGGTGGCGGATGTGTTGGATGATTGGAAGGTTCAGATGACACCTTCCGATTTTTGCTTTGTAGTGAAATGGGTGGGTCAGGCGAATTGGCAGCGCGGGTTGGAGGTTTTCGAGTGGTTGAATTTGAGGCATTGGTTCACACCAAATGCACGGATGGTGGCGACGATTTTGGCGGTTCTTGGGAAGGCTAATCAGGAGGCTTTGGCGGCGGAGATCTTTGCCAAGGTGGAGGGTAGCTTCGGTGATGTGGTCCAGGTGTATAATGCGATGATGGGGGTGTATGCACGGAGTGGTCGGTTTAGTAAGGTTCAGGAGTTGCTTGATTTGATGCGGAAACGGGGGTGTGTGCCTGACCTCGTGAGTTTCAATACTTTGATCAATGCGCGTTTGAAGGCGAAGCCTATGGTGCCGAATTTGGCTATCGAGCTGTTGAATGAGGTGAGGAAGTCGCGCATTCGGCCTGATATAATAACGTACAATACTTTGTTAAGTGCGTGCTCACGCGAGTCCAATTTGGAGGAGGCGACGAGGGTTTTTGATGATATGATTGAGCATAAATGTCATCCTGATTTGTGGACTTATAACGCCATGATTTCAGTTTACGGGAGATGTGGACTGGCTACCAAGGCCGAGCAGCTGTTCCAGGAATTGGGCTCAAGAGGTTTTTTTCCAGATGCAGTGACGTATAATTCTTTGTTGTATGCATTTGCGAGAGAAGGTAATGTAGAGAAGGTGAAGGAGGTGTGTGACCAAATGGTGAGAGTTGGCTTTGGAAAAGATGAGATGGCCATTAATACTATTATCCACATGTATGGTAAGAAGGGCCAGCATGACATGGCCTTGCAGCTCTACAGGGACATGAAGTTGGAAGGGCGGGATCCTGATGCGGTTACCTATACTGTTTTGATAGATTCTCTTGGGAAGGCGAATAAGATAACCGAGGCTGCAAAGGTGATGTCAGAGATGCTGGACGCGGGAGTTAAACCCACTTTGCGTACATATAGTGCTTTGGTTTGTGGATATGCCAAGGCTGGGGATCAAGAAAAGGCAGAAGAGACATTTCATCATATGCGTAGAGCCGGGGTTAAACCTGATCAACGAGCATACATAGTTATGGTGTCTATCTATGTGAGATGTAATGATTCAAAGAAGGCTATTACTTTGTACGAGGAAATGCTTCGTGATGGTTTTGCTCCTGATAATCCTCTTTACGAGGACATGCTTCGAATGCTTGGGAAGGAAAACAAAGTGAACGATATTGAAAATGTGGTGCGAGATATGGAAGAACTCTGTGGTATGAACCCCCAAATGATTTCTTCTATTCTTGTCAAGGGAGAGTGCTATGACCAAGCTGATAAAATGTTGAGGTTGGCCATCAGCAAGGGCTATAAACTGGACCGTGAAAATTTCTTATCCATTCTGAGTTCCTATAGTTCAACAGGCCGACATTCAGAAGCACTTGAGTTGCTTGAGTTCTTGAAAGAGCATACTTCTGGGTCCGAACAGCTGATATCAGAATCGCTTGTCGTGATTCTTTGCAAAGTTCAACAATTGGATGCAGCCTTTGAGGAATACTCTAAAAGTAGGGAATATGGGTTATTTAGTCAAAGTACTACCATGTACGAGTACTTGATTCAATGCTGTGAAGAAAATGAGCGATACACTGAAGCTTCTCAGATTTTTTCGGACTTGAGATTCTATGGTGTTGAGCCTTCTGCATATCTATACCAAGCTATGGCGCGTATGTATTGCAAATTAGGCTTTCCTGAGACAGCCCATTATTTGGTTGATCAAGCTGAAATGGTAGGCATTCAATTTGATTATTCGTCCAATTATGTTGATGTTATTGATGCATATGGAAAAGTTAAGCTATGGCAGAAAGCAGAAAGGTTGGTGGGTAGTCTTAGGCAGAAGTCTACTGTGGATCGGAAGGTCTGGAATGCCTTGATACATGCTTATGCCGCAAGTGGTTGCTATGAGCGAGCCAGGGCTGTTTTTAATACAATGGTGAGAGATGGTCCATACCCGACAGTGGATTCCGTGAATGGTCTCTTGCAAGCTCTTATTATTGATGGGAGATTGGAGGAGCTTCATGTGGTTATCCAAGAGCTGCAGGATATGGGCTTTAAGATAAGCAAAAGCTCTATTCTTTTGATACTCGAGGCATTTGCACAAGCAGGAAACGTATTTGAGGTGAAGAAAATATACCATGGAATGAAGGCTGCAGGCTATTTCCCTACCATGCATCTTTACAGGGTAATGATCAAACTGCTGAGCCGGGGAAAACGTGTAAGGGACGCTGAAGCCATGTTTCTTGAGATGGACGAGGCAGGATTCAAGCCCGATATTGGAATATGGAACTGTATGCTTAGAATGTACACCGGAATCGAGCAATTTAATAAGACAGTACAAGTCTATCAGCGGATTCTAGAAGCTGAACTTAAACCAGATGAGGAGACATACAATACTTTGATTGTCATGTACTGTAGAGATCATCGGCCAGAAGAAGGTTTGTCACTGATGCATGAAATGAGAAAGCTTGGTCTGGAACCCAAAGTAGACACCTTCAAAAGCCTGATTTCCGCATTTGCTAAGCAGCAGCTGACTGAACAAGCTGAGGAACTTTTCGAAGAGTTGCTATCGAAAAAATATAAAATAGACCGCTCGTTCTATCATATAATGATGAAAATGTTTAGAGATTCAGGAAACTACTCTAAAGCTGAGAATTTACTTGGAGTGATGAAAGAGGCAGGAATAGAACCCACTACTGCCACGATGCACCTGCTTATGGTTTCTTATGGAAGTTCTGGTCAGCCTTTGGAAGCTGAAAAGGTGCTTAATAATTTGAAAGAAACAAGTTTAAATCTTAGTACACTGCCGTACAGTTCGGTTATTGATGCTTATCTCAAAAATGGGGATTATACCGCTGGAGTGCAAAAGCTAGAGGAGATGAAAAATGATGGCCTGGAACCAGATAATAGAATATGGACTTGCTTTGTGAGAGCTGCAAGTTTATCCCAACACTTAAGCGAAGCCCTGACCCTCTTAAAGGCAATCCAAGATGCTGGATTCGATCTTCCAATTAGGTACTCATTACAGATAAACTTCAATAGTGGGACCATAGTGTTCTAGATTGATTTTCTTTTATAACTTTTGCAGGTGGATTCTTATCGAACTAACTGTTACTCTGCAGGCTTCTCACAGAGAAATCCACGTCACTTGTTCTGGAGGTAGATAATTTATTGGAGAAACTACTACCTCTGGAAGATAATGCAGCCTTTAATTTTGTCAATGCTTTGGTAGATCTATTGTGGGCATTTGAACTCAGGGCCACTGCTTCTTGGGTTTTCCAATTGGCAATCAAGAAGGAAATCTATAAACAGAATGTATTCAGGTACGTGCTTGGTGCTTGTATTTCTACTTCTAACTCTGTGTCATTTGTTTTTATGGTCAAGTTTCTATTTTATGCTAAAAGATGTTTCAGTGGCTTGAAAGTAACAGACTGTAATGGATGTGGAAGCATCCTTGTGAAAAAGAAAAAAAAAAATTACTTTCTATGGCGTCTCTCTGTGCATGGTTGCAGGCAAATTTGTGCATACCAACTTCTGCTGGTCATTTACCTTGCTAAATTTTTTTTTAACTTTCTGCTGATTTGCTTAAACCTTGTTGTTTCCTTGATGCAGAGTGTCCGAAAAGGATTGGGGGGCAGACTTTAGAAAGTTGTCTCCGGGTTCAGCTCTTGTTGGTCTTACTTTATGGCTTGATCACATGCAGGCAAGCTCGATTTCTCGTTCTTTAGTTTCTGTCGAAGCTATTGTTGTTTAGGGCGGTTAGGGTGAAGATTAGAAATTATCTGTTAGCTTATACAACTCTCGTTATAGTTAATATCTTATAAAGCTAGTCACACTGTTGTCATGTCGAGCATTCTTGAATTTCTTTTTCACGCATACCTCAGAAAATGAAAGTAACAAACTTCATTGAAGTTGAACTAAAAAATAAAAATACACTCTAACTTGTTTAAATCATACCAAACCAATCATGTAGTTATTATTGTGTAAGGCTAGGTACATCAGCGAACATCGGTTTGGCTTATTTCATACGTCACTATCTGAATAACCAGATAATAAGAAAAACTGCGAATTATAACAATTTTGTTATAAGTAAATGTATGGAATGAACTCGATCTGAGCTGGCAATTCGGGTTGGAAATGCCTTACCTGACCGATAGAGGTTGCTGGTCGGATTGGATTATGTACTCTAATCGGGTATATTATATGCAACCTGGACCCACAAAAATGTGGGTCGGGTTTTGGGTGTCCGCGGGTTCGGGTCCATATTGCCAACTCTGTTCATTAATGCTTTAATCTGTATGCATTGGTTATCAATGTGATCTTACATTCTGCTATTCGAATATGTGATCTCGCTTTGTTATCACAGGATGCATCCTTGCAAGGTTATCCAGATTCTCCAAAGTCAGTCGTGTTGATAACGGGAACGTCAGAATACAACGCGGTCTCTCTTAACAGCACCCTAAAGGCTTGCCTTTGGGAGATGGCATCTCCGTTTCTACCTTGCAAGACGCGTAGCGGACTTCTTGTGGCCAAGGCTCACTCTCTTAAGATGTGGTTAAAGGACTCTCCGTTTTGCTTAGATCTTGAACTAAAAGATGCTCCGTCTCTTCCTGAGATGAACTCGATGCAGCTCGTTGAAGGGTGTTTCATGAGACGGGGCCTTGTCCCTGCATTCAAGGACATTACCGAGAGACTTGGAATAGTGAGGCCAAAGAAGTTCGCGAGATTAGCTTTGCTACCAGATGGCATAAGAGAAAAAGTTATTCAGGCCGATATAGATGGGAGAAAAGAAAAATTGGAGAAGATGAAGCGTAGGGGTGAGCTTGGGAAGACGAGGGAAATCAAGAAGTTCGGGAAGAGAAGATCTCCATGGAAAGCAAGACTGCCACCGCCAAAGCCCGCGAAGCAAAACTAGAAAAAGCGAGTCGTGGAGTAGTCAATAGTCACCATATTCAAACTGAAGAATCATTTCATGATCAATCACTCGATTGGTTGGCTGGACATCAACCTGGCAACACTTGAAGAGACTCCGGATGGGACGTCGATGCTTCAGGTGCGATTTCATATACTACAAACTGAATTCCATTATAATTCAATTGCACATTTATCCTAAAAATTCCGTTTTTGATGGCGAGCCTTGCAACTTGAGGTCACGAGTTTGAGTAAGAAAAATAGTTTCTTTTCAGAAAAGTAGGGGTAAGACTGTACGTAAAAGACGAACCTTATAAGGAGTTGACCGAAATGGCAAAATATGTCGCTCCTGGACCCAATCGGTCTGGATTCTGTTCGGTCCATACCAGTTTCTGCACAACCCTATCCCTGTAGGCATCCCTTTTAATCTTGTAGATTGTTTTTGTCGAAACAAAAGGCTCTCAATTATGCACGTATCGAGCCCACATTGAAAAGAGACACGAGGCTCACACATGAGAGGGAGCTATGAACGTAAAGTCATACATTATAGATCAAAAGTTTTCGTGTGTTTCATGATTGATCTCAAAAACCCGACATCTAAAATTTACTTTCGTGTTTCTCAGGTTCTTTAAGATCAAACTTGGAAATGAAGTGCAACTGTTCTGCAACTCACTGTAATGTCTCGCCGTTACATTTGATCTAAACACGAACTAGGATTTTGCAGATTCGTTGATTCCGATGCAACTGTTGATGATGATGATTCCCGATGACTGATTCGAATATGTTTCTGCACTGTAAGTTTCTGTGTCTCTCCCCAATTTTTTCATGTGTAGGAGATGTATGTAATGTAAATTCAGTGAATGTAAATGCTTTTGTTTTTGCTTAGATTTGAGTATTTGAATCAGTGCTCTTCTCTTTCAAGTTTGAATTATAGCATTTGATCTCTGTTTAGGGACTTTAGTCCACAAGTCTAGCTAGAGCTATCAAAATGGACCGTACCCACGGGTACCCGCAACCCAACCCAAAAAAATCGGATTCGGGTTTATTTTTCCCAACCTTGAAAAACGGGTCGGGTTATAGTCGGTAGTAATGTGAAATTTTCGGGTTGAGTATATCCACAAAATACAATGTGTGTTTATGCCTAAACTCGAAACCCGACTCTAACCCGATTGAGGGTCTGGTTAGGGTTAGGGGGTTTTCAACCTGAACCTGACTCCGACCACACTTTTTGTCACCTCTAAGTTTAGTAATGGATTTATCTTCGTGTATTGTCAAGTCCTTGAGTTTTTTAGGCATACTTGGCAATGTGGGCCGCGGGACCCGTCAGACTAAAAAACTAATGTGGTTTACACGTTTTTGTCAAGTCATTTACTGTTGGCCCTTGCGTGTCCCGCTAAGTGGCGGGGTGGTAGTAGTCCAATAAAAACATGTGCGTTTACTTGCTCAGCTCGTATTGCAAAATTTGTATGATATCGATGAAATCAGCTAACATGGATGCATTTGAAAAAAGAGAAAAATATGTTGTGTTCATCTTGAAAAATATACATAATATCAATTGTCGACACAAATGTCAATTACTCTTTTTCTATTTTTTTAGTCTATGAGTACCGAAAATTGAAGATTATATAACACAAGGTAGATTTTTTGTAACAATATATAAAAGATATAAGGTTACACAAGAGAGACAAAATGTCGTAAAATCAACTAAAATTTTAGAGTAAACAATTATGTTGATATGTCGTATTGTACCAGCTTTATGTAAACAGAAGATTACGTGAGTTGCAATTGACGCTGCTCTTGTTCTTTGCTTTCACCCGTTACTTTGTGCACATTATATTTGAACGATAAATATAAACTTGTGGTAAAAATAACGAGATGAGATTAAAACAAATTAGATCGAACATTAACCATTGATATGATATTAACTTGAATCGTATGGTTTCAAAAATAAAAAACTTGAACCGTATAGAGCATAGTGCATGCTCAACCCGAACACATCACAATTATAGATATGTCGTGTCTAATCGGGTCCCAAATTTTGATTAAGAAAATATGTGGGCTGAAAGATTGGGCCCAAATGGGCCTTCACAAGCACCCAAGCCCATCGGCCCAAAGCCCATACTCTCAACAAAAACTAGGGTTTTCTGGTTCGTTTTGGCCACCTATATAAACTCCCGAAGAAAACCCTAGCAACTTCTCAGTTGCAGCAGAGAGAGAGAGAGAGAGAGAGGCTCGTCGGCGGTTCTGCTCCATTTCGTCTGCTACGTCGTAAGTTTCCTCCAACTCTATCAGTTTCTGTATCGCCGTTTGGTTTCCGAGAAAGCTGAGGAAAAGAACGAATCAGGAAGAAAAAAATGATACGAAAATTTGTGTTGCGTTGCGTTGCGTTTCTAATGTCATAATCTTGTATTGTTTCTTGCCTTTTCTTACCAACCAAACAGAAAGTGTATGTTGTTTTTGTTGAGCTGCTTGGATTAACTCTTGTTTTAGCTTTTGGCATAATCAGTGTTTAGTTAGTTAAGTTAGAATTTCGATAGCAGAAACTCTTAGGATTTGTTCGTTTCATTAGTTTTTGAAGCTAATTAGCTGTTTAGTATGTTCTCTGCTTCGTTTGATCTTTATTTGTTGCATTTTCTTATCAACTAAACAGGAAGTGTATGTTGAGCTGCTTGGATTAACGCTTGCTTTAGCTTTTGGCATAATCAGTGTTTGGATAGTTGGTTAGAATTTCGATAGCAGAAACACTTATGATTTGTTCGTTTCAGTAGTTTTTGAAGCAAATTAGCAGTTTAGTATGTTCTCTGCTTCTGCTAGATCTTTATTTGTTGCATTTTCTTATCAACCAAACAGAAAGTGTATGTTGCTTTTGTTGAGCTGCTTGGATTAACGCTTGCTTTAGCTTTTCGCTTAATCTGTGTTTGATTAGTTAGTTAGAATTTTGACAGCATTAACTCTTAGGATTTGTTCGTTTCAGTAGTTTTTGAAGCAAATTAGCTGTTAAGGATGTTCTCTGCTTCTGCTAGATCTTTATTTATTGCATTTTCTTATCAACCGAACAGGAAGTGTATCTTGTTTTTGTTGAGCTGCTTGGATTAATGGTTGCTTAAGCTTTTGGCTTAATCAGTGTTTGGTTAGTTAGTTAGAATTTCGATAGAAGAAACTCTTAGGATTTGCTTGTTTTAGTAGTTTTTGAATCATTCTGAAAGTGAACTTGTTTTGCCGTTATATTCGTTGAGCTGCTTGAATTAATGACTATATTAGCTATCAGTACAGTCTGTGTCTGGTTAGTTTGTATTTTGATAGCAAAATTGTTGGGATGTGTCTGTTTTTACTGGATCTTCCCGTGTTATTTCTGTTTTGCTGTTTTTACCTTCTATGACTGGTTGAGCTTGGATTGTTTCTGTACCTTAAGACATCGATAGAGAAAACAAAATTGAACTTCAAATCTTCGTCTCATTTTCCATTGGATAAAAGTTTGGTGAAATTTTGCATCCTAACATTTTTTTCTATTTTCATGTTGTATATTTGTTTTGTAATTGATTCTGTTTTCCAAATTTCAAGTTGTGAGAATAATTTTTTTTTTTTTTTTTATCATTATGTGCCTATTTGTTCCAATATATATATTTCCTTTGTCAATAGTTTTGTGAGCAAGTGGAGAAGTTAAATTTGATCATAGTGTTGAGAATTTGCAGTCACCTAAGAAGCTAACAGTAATGAATTTGTTTTTATAGTCTTAGACTGAAAGGCATGTTCATGGTAATGGGAACACAATGTTAATGAAATAGTTTGTTGGCTGCTTACGGTTTCACTTTTTGGATACCATGTTTCTGATTTGTTTGATGGATGTGCAGTTAAGCCATGGTGAAGCATAACAATGTTATTCCCAATGGTCACTTCAAGAAGCATTGGCAGAACTATGTGAAGACATGGTTTAACCAACCAGCCCGGAAGAACAGAAGAAGAGTTGGTACGTATCCTACGCCTCTTCATTTCTCTTTTGTTCAAACACATGTTTATTGTATTACCTTATACATGTACTTGTGCTGACTTTATTTTATTCGGTCACCACTCATTTCTCTTTTGTTCAAACACGCCTTTATTGTATTATCTTATTCATGTACTTGTGCTGACTTTATTTTATTCGGTCACCACCAGCGAGACAAAAGAAGGCTGTGAAGATCTTCCCTCGCCCAACATCTGGACCACTTCGTCCAATTGTTCACGGACAAACATTGAAGTACAACATGAAAGTCAGAGCTGGAAGGGGATTCTCTCTCGAAGAACTCAAGGTTGCCCTTTACTTTTTATTTCGTCTGTCATTTTACAGTTTCAACAAAACAAGTTCTCGACATTCCAATAATACCCTTTCTTTTTCCAATAATTTGTTTGAAACTCTAAAATGACACTTACTTTGAAACCGAGGTGGTATGTTCTAGTTATTTCTAAATGACAAGTTTATAACTACGTCTGTATTGATTACTCGTTTGTGCTTGTTTTTTCATTGGTTCTTGTAGAATTTTTTTGGGTTTCTTAAGTTCTCTTTGCTCTTATAGGCTGCTGGAATTCCAAAGAAGCTTGCTCCCACTATTGGAATCGCCGTTGATCACCGCAGGAGGAACCGATCTCTCGAGGGTCTTCAATCCAACGTTCAGAGGCTGAAGACTTACAAGGCCAAGCTTGTCGTCTTCCCAAGGCGCGCTCGCAAGTCCAAGGTAATTCCTATTGAACAAATCTATTCAATTTTGTATAGATCGAATCAACAACTTGTTCCATACACGTCTCAAATTTCCAACTTTTATTCAGGCTGGTGATTCTGCTCCCGAGGAGTTGGCCAACGCCACTCAAGTCCAAGGCCCGTACATGCCAATTGTTCGCGAGAAGCCATCAGTGGAGCTCGTCAAGATCACTCCCGAGATGAAATCATTCAAGGCGTACAACAAGATCAGACTCGAGAGGACCAACGAGCGCCACGTTGGCGCGAGGATGAAGAGGGCCGCGGAGGCGGAGAAGGAAGAGAAGAAGTAAGAAGTTTTTTTTAGGTATATTCCTATATTGCCCCTCTAATGTGGGAACTACCCTTTTTGGATGTTTTGTTTGTCTCTTCTTTAAAGACTTGCTTGAGACTAAATGTTTTAGGATTTATAATGTCTGTTGAGTTTATGAATTTGGAAGAGGATCTTTGGTTATATACAATGATGCTATTGCTCCCTTCTGTTTTGTTTTTGATCAATCTACTTAAATTGATAGGTTTGGTTAATGTAAGGTATAATATTCTTATCCTCTTCAACTAGTTCAATAGTTCTGGCTAGAGGTGGCAAAAAGTATGGTCGGGTCGTGTTAGGGTTTAATCTGAAACCGACCTTATAGGGTGTTCGGGTTAGGGTAGGGTCGGATCGGATTAGGGTCGAAAATCAGGTTTTAGGCATTAAATAGCGTGTATATCCGACCCTAACCCGACACAATTTTTTAGGGATCAAAAAATCAACCCGAACCCGATTTTTAGGGTCGGGTGGCGGGTACCTGCGGATACGGGTCCATGCTGGCTCTAGTTCTGGCTAACTGGTCCTCTGTGTACGGCTCATCTCATCAAACAAATTCCGACCCGGTCCAACCGAGAGGAGGCCAAATTGTTCCTCTTGGATAATTAGCTGGGCCCCAATAGAACCTGGCCCAAGAGCTAATGCAGCATGATTTAGAACAAGGATGGGCTCAAAGAACCCAGCAGTGATTGGGCCTGAAGAAGAACGACGGCCCATTGTCCTTGGCATGTTCAACAACAAAGCAGCATCCCCTTCCACCGACAGTACCGCCGCTGGTGATCACTGAAGCATGGTGGTAGAGCCGGCAAAATGGACCCGTACCCGCGGGTACCCGCCACCCGACCCTAAAAATGTCGG
>JAYMTK010001380.1:0-16584 GCA_036897405.1 Pelargonium myrrhifolium | reverse complement strand
TCGGTTTTCCTTCACCACGTCCCCATTTTCTGCCTCGTTGGCGTTTCCACCTCACCTCTGAACCGCAATGTCAGCACTAGACACTAGTATTGCTATTAAAATGTACCGTTTCATTCTTCTCAAAAAATTTGGCAAGTGCAACAACCATTTTCGAAATCCAATGCAATACTTTGTGTATATACAGTAGGAAAAAAAAAGCGTTGAAATGACGTGACAGAAAAATGCTGAAGTGGACATCCAACGTGGCGCGAAATGAAGATGCGACGAAGAAGGATCGAAAGTAGCAGATCGTTTGAATCTTTTTAAAATAAAAATAAAAAATTTAAGGGGTAAAAAAAAAAAACCTAAGACGTGAGTTAAAAACGTTAAAAACAAAAAAGCGTACCTATCCATGAGAGGCAAAACTAATTTACCCTAAAATATATTAAACACTTGGCGCATTTTAATTCAACCAAGTCATCGATAGAATATTTGACAAGACATGTCCCATTTTAATAGCAAAAAGAACACAACAAAATTCCAGACACAAATTGTCGAGAGTTACACTGAATTTCTACAATCCTTTTAAATTCAGAATATGAAACAGAAAGTACAAAAAAAGACCTAGAGCAACAAAACATTACAATCAACTGCCTTGTACATGAACATATAGCAACCTCATATATCATACCAAGAAAGCGAATCATACGATTCATGTTTACGCATTCTTCGCAGCTTCGGCTGCCTCTTCCTCTCGCAACTTTATCAAAGACGGAGGAGGTTTGGGAACAATGCTCTTCTTCCACTTCCGGTCAAGCTTTCTCGATAACCTCTTTCCGACCCCCTCCTTAACCTCTCTTTCCCTTTTCACGGTGAGCATCCGAGCAACCTAATATTTGATCAATTAACATTGCAAATCAAAATGATATAAAGCAAAAGGGTTGGATGCATAAACAGAATGAACCGCATAAGAACAAATCAAGACATCGCGTCCAGGAGTCTAGGAAACCGAGTGGGTAGAGTTGGCAGTTTGAACCCGAACTCATGGGCACCTGAAATCCAACCCCTATTTCTTCGGGTCGGTTTATTAGTAGAAAAATGCAGCCTGATGCACCAAAAGAGTCGAGAAGAAATCAGGACATTTAGTTGAGTTCGAGAAACTGACTGGGTAGAGAGGACAATTTGGACTCGAACTTGTGGGCATATCCAACCCGTATTTGTTGGGTTTGGGATGCACAAAATAGTCCCAATGAATTTTTGGGTCGGGTTTAAAATTGAAAATGTGGAACGGGTTGGCTACCCGCGCATGCACTATATAAAAGTTTCGGATTAGGCCTTTTCAACCCAAACTCCCAGCTCTATGAGTGGGCATTTGAAAAGGTGGTGCAACTTTTGTACCAAACCCAATTAACCAAATAGAGCATATCATAACGCGTAGAGCACGCTATCACACATGCACTTCAACAGAACATTAACCATAATACTCCTTATTCTACAGAGTGTGAACCATACTCCAACATATCGTAATGTGCATAATTTGGTAACTATTTGCAACCAGCAAGATAAGAACCGGTCTCAAACATTCTGCTTGAAACAGTAGAAATATACTATCAAGAAACCTCAAGCGACACTAGACAAGATTCATTTAACCCTTTGAACCCCGACCCGAGATGCATATACACTTACTAACCCGCAACAAGTCCTTCAACACATGTATAACTCTAATTCCAAATACATTATTGTGACAGCGTTTGCATTAGAATTTTTGTTGATGAATGAAAATCATCAATCGGAATGAGTTTGGATTAGGATTTTTTGGCCATGAAAATGGCTCTTCCCATTCATGATTCTCATTACCGTTCCAAAATATTTTTTAATACAAATGCAACCTCTATGTTATCAACTTCACTTAAGAACCAATTTTGAAGGCACATTTGGTTATATTAACATCTTGTATACAAAATGGATCAATGTGTGTTTACACAGAGTTCAAATCTAATGATTTCATGACAAAAACTACTGAGCCAACACCAATGGTTCCATTCTCAAAACAAAAAACAAAACCAAAAACATACAAATGTGTTAAATCAGTGAAATGAAACAAAAAATGCAAATCAATTTTCATGAATACCCAACTGAACCCTAAAAAATCACAGTTTTGCAGCAAACATGCTCTACACAAAATCACAGCAAAACAAACAAAAAACACCAAATTTTTCTCCAATTCACAAACAATCAGAACGAACCCAGATTCAGAAACTCAATTCAAATCAAACCTAAAAGAGAATTACCCTTTTGCGCATACGACGAAACTCGCTGGATTTGAACTCTTGACGAGTCGATTGCCTGAGCCGAAGCATGAACAGCTCTGCTTTCAACTCCACAACCTCTTCGTTGATTTCTTCGGTGGTTTTGGCTCTGATTTCCTTCAGTTCCTCCTCCCGCTTCGCCATCGTCACCACCGAGAGCGAACGGCTCCGCGAAGACGACGTCGTTGGGGCCGAGAGAGGCGTGAGAATTGGGAATTTTTGTGGGATTCTGAGGCCATTGAAGGAGGGTTTTGGAGGAGAGAGAGTCAGAGACTTGGGACGGAAAATTACAGTGGAAGGTGAAGCAATGGAGAGGCTCGACATTGTTGCTCAAGCTTCTTCTCTGTGTGGCTCGCTGAACTGAACCAACACTCTCTCTATCTATTTGAGAGTGTTGAATTTGGATAAGCTTTTTATTTATTTTTTATTTGCTCTCTGAAATTTTATTTTTTACAGTTTTTTTTCTTTTCTTTCTAAACCACTGAGTTTCAAAGCGGGCATGCATTTTGACGGTTGACACTTTTTAGCCGTTTGACCACACCCGATTAATCACCATTCAAGGTTTGTTTACATGTTAACGATTTATCTCTCCTCGTGGATGTTTTGAGTTGGATCGAGACCGAGACTTCTTCACACTCACGCAACATGTGTTAATCAACTGTGTCACCCCCATAGGTTAAGGTTGTTTCGCCTTTTTTTTTTTGGTAACCAAAAAATTGAGGCAATTTCTCCCAACTAATTGATTTTTTTTGTTTTTTATTTATTTATGAGTTGATATATTTTGTTTGGTACTGTTGAGCGTTATTGCTATCGACAAAGACTTGAAGATGGAAATCGGTTATCATTGAAACTGATGTTTTACATGTTGTTGAAGTTAGACCCCGAGATGAGAGAACCAAAATTTTGGGGTTCGTAATTGGTTACTTTCGATTCAACTCAATTCTTCAATAGTATAAAATTTGTGTTTGTGAAACAGTTTGTGAACGGACTATCCCATATGGTAGACGGGCAATGTTGATACTTCTCGAGTTGTTACTAAATTCTATTTATTGAATAAAAGCAATATTTTTGAAAGAAAATTATTCAAAAATGTTTTTTTATCAGATGAGTTGTACAACAGAGGGTAACTCTCCCCCTTTTAACCCAAACTACCCTCTTTTAACCCAAACCCCACCCCACCCGACACAATGGGAATCGAACCCACGACCTCCCACATGGAAGTATGTGTCTTGACCATTGCGCCATCCTCTAGGGAACATTCAAAAATGTTTTAAATCTCGTATTTTGAAGAGAAAAAATGACAATTTCGTCCAAAATCAGTCTAACCCGATCAGATTGTGTCTCATTTGGTTCGGTCTTCGGTCCATGTCTCAAATATCCAGTCCGGTTGAACCGATGAACATCCTTAGGGTTTAAAAAGTTTCTCATTAGGGAGAGTGAACTCATCAAGATCAGTCAATCAAACTACTTGGAAGTTACATATAGAAACTAGAGCCGGCAAAATGGACCCGTACCCGCCACCCGACCCTAAAAATATCGGGTTCGGGTTTGATTTTTTCAACTCTAAAAAAATCGGGTCGAGTTAAGATCATGTAATAGTGTGCAATTTCCAGGTCGGGTATACCCGCTATTTTATGCCTAAAACCTGATTTTCGACCCTAACCTGAACCCGACTCGACTCTACTTTTTGCCACCTCTAATATTAGAAACACCAACCACTTCTTGAAAAGCACATATTCATACAAATACACTATTAAGAATTGAAGAACCATTGACTACAAAACAGAGCTGCTGCATATAAAAATTTCAAGAAATGTCAAAACCTAACAATTTATATACAACTAATTACCTTACAAAATGACACATTATAAGATCACTCGAAAGAGAAAAAAAGGCGCAAACTGCGATCAATATCTGTTTTCTATTTATCAGCAACACGTTACACTTCTCAGTCATCGGACTAAACCTATTAACATTCCTGGGAAATGCTTTTGAGCGAGAACTCCAATGGAAGCGCGCTTCAGATCTCAGTCTTTCATTTCTAACCTAATGTTTTGGACTTTGACAGACAACTGTAATTTCTGTTCTTCGATATCTTTCAAAACCGAAAGTAAGTTGGCCCTATACACTTCACATTTTCTCCGTGAGCGCTCAATCTGGCGCGATAGTTTCTGTATTTTCCTGTCCTCGTCATCCTACAAAACGGTATGAGCAATGTTCAGTAACACTATTTCAGTTCATGTGACTATCACAGCAATTGTCCACACGTTGTAGCTGAGTTGCATATCCACGAAAGGCACGAGAAAGATTCTAGAAGAAAAGCGACTTTAACATCTTGAATCCAAATTCCTAAGTGTAAAACTAAATCGCGAGTGTCCACTTTTTTCCCGGTTAGTTAGTTAGTTATATACGAATTACCAACAATATCTCCAAGATATGTTAGTTAAAACTCCTTCAAAATCCAATTCTAACTAGCTTGTCCTTAATTTTTATGAAAATGGGAAAATGAAAAGTTAAGCAGCTAGTGATTGAATAAAAGAACGAAAAGTAACTGACCATAGATGAAGGACGATGTTGCAAACCATCCCCACATGTTTTATTTCCCCAACTTCCCAAATAGGGACGAATATCTCCGCCGGTTCTGCCAGCGATTGCAAATTTACCGTCATCCTTTTTTGCAAGTGCAACTTTAGATGCAGCCTCTCGCAGTGCTTCCATTGCTACACCGTAAGTTTCCACGGTTTTAACTCCTTCATCCACGTACTTAAGAGCTTCATGACGAAGATTGTTGTATCGAGCAGTGAGAGATTCCCGTGCGCAATTCAACAAATCCGTTGCACGTTCCTCCAATATGACACCACTCTTAGCATTTCTTGTCCATCGTTTCAAAATGTAGTGGGGCGGTAGAGTAAGAATATTTGTTACCCTAAAAACTGTCAACACGTGTCTACAAAGAAGGCCCGAGAACTCGAACATCTGACAGCTACAAGATGCTTTCATCCCACGGACACTAAATCTGACGAAGTAAGCTTTATGACTTTCACCAAACTTAGCAACTCGATAGGTGGTGATTGTCTCGTCTTCGACTTTGGTTGCCAAGAATGTTAGGGTCTCGACCAACTCTTCTTGAAATTTTATGAACAACTTCCTTGTGTAGAGCTCGGCCGCTTGTTTCTCCATGGGCGATGGGGTCTTTAGAGCCGGAGCAGTGTTTATTGTATCGTAATCTGCCTTGACCTCCTTCTCATACCGACTTTCCATAGCCTTCTCGTATTGCTTAACAAACAGCTGAAGCGTCGTTGAAGCGTTCACGTATCCATCAAAATAAGAATTCATGTTGTCGCTCCGTTGAGTTATAGACATCTCGGCAAAGAATGCGTCCCTCAAGTAAACAGGAACCCATTGTCGGCGATCAGCATAGATTGTTAGGAGCCACTCGTGTTCCCTTAGATGATATCGATCAATTAGAGATAACCAACAAGACTCGAACTCTTGAACGGACTCCGACAAGTTCACGCATTTGTGGAGCTCTGATTCAAAATTAGGATGCCCCGAAAGCACATGGGACAGTTTCTCCTGGCATTCTTTAAAGATATGCCACTTGCAAAAACGATGACGGGTCTCAGGGAAAACCTGAGTAATGGCCAAGCGAATCACCCGGTCATGATCAGTAGTGATCGAGACCGGAGGCCGCCCAGACATTGCTTGAAGCCATGTTTTAAACAGCCATACAAATGATGCCTCGGATTCATTGATTAGAAGGGCACAACCAAACAGGACGGGTTGCCCGTGATGATTTACTCCGGTGAACGGTGCAAAGGGCAGTCGATAGCGGTTTGACCTATAAGTCGTATCAAAAGTAACCGTGTCGCCAAAGTAAGTATAATTAGTCCTCGCCTTAGGATCAGCCCAGAAGATATTGCTCATGCATTGATCTTCATCTCCTTGCACTGCATAGAAAAACGCCGGGTTCTCGGCTTGTCTGTTTCTCAAGTAGTCCAAAAGGAGTTGCGTGTCGCCTCCAAGAGTCCTCTGCCGACTACTCCTCATATAATTCCTACAATCACGCTCTGTGAACCCAACATTGCTAATTCCACCGTACTCTCTAATAAGAGCCGACATAATCCCACTAGGTCCAATCCCCGCACCCTGCAACGTATCAATCAACGACTTTGCAGCACCAGAGACATGTCGATGAGAGCGTAGACAATGCACCTTATCGGGAGGCACTAACTCATGATTATGCTCCTTCACAAATGCCGAAACAACCCATCTCCCCGAACCCTGAATTTTAACCACCAACATAGCTTTACAACCAACCCGAGTCTCAGCACGAGGTCTCTTCACTCTCCCATCTCTCCCCGGCTTGTCCTTCTCCACACGAAAACCCTCTTTCGCACACACAAACGACCTCTGAATAATCGCACCATCGCGCCTGGATCTTCGAGACATACTGACCCGGGTGCTAAACCCAACTCGACGAGCATAGGAATTGTAGAAGGCCTTCGCAGCCTCCTCGGATTCAAATTCCATACCCTCGTAAGGCTCAAGATTAGTGTCACCATCCGTAAAGTAAATTTCACTACCATTGCCACCACCAGTAGCAACAACAAGAGAACCCGAATGGTCTAAGAGATCATCTTCCTCGACCGGGTGCTCGATATCAATTGCATCATCACCCAAACCCATCATGTCAAATTCAATCACCTCATTACCCATTGTCAACGGTTCAAATTCCATGTCAAAACAAGTACTTCTTAGTTTTTTTTCCCTCAATTCACTATCTAACAAAAGCTTAAAAATCCTATCTTTTTAGCTAAAAATAGAAACAAATGTATCATACAATGATTCAATGCAAAAATTTCACTTCACTTCACTACAACAGTAACAAAAATGAGTAAAAGCTAAGGACAGGAACTGACCCATTAACTCTTCTTCTTCTCCTCCTCCTTGTTCTTCAAGGTACCATGAAGCCAACGATCAAATTTGCGAACAAGAACGAGCTCATTTGTGAAGCAACAGAGCAAGTGAAGTGAGGTTTTTAGGCTATTTGTGAGGGTTTTCGCAGGTCAGTGAAGTGAAACGACACGAACCCATGTGAGTTTTGAGTGAAAAGAACGAAAATTTGAAGTTGTGTGAGCGAATTGGTGAGGTGGGAGCGGAATTTACAGAGGAAGAGAGGACGGGGATGGGTTTTAGGGCAAATGATATGATATATGACTGAAGCATGAAGGTGCCATGTTTTTTCACCGTTGATTTGGATTGTAAATTGATCTTGATGATCATCGGACGGTCCTTATTTTCTTAATAATGTTATGCTTTCAAAATTAAATTAAAGAAAGTAAATATGATTTTAAAGAAAGGAAAAAAAAAAGGGCAAAATGAATGATTTTATTAGCTCACATCGAGTTCAAAAACGTTAATCAAAGATGGTTGAATCAAATGATTTAAACATTTTGATATCTTTTTTAGGATTTTGGTTGAACTTTCTAGTCGACGATATGATGTAGAATTTTGAGTCAAACGGAGAGCTACTTATGTTGTGAAGAAATTAAATTGTACAATTAATATAAACAATCAAATATGATTAGATTGAACACCGAGCTACCCTTTCTCTTACATTGTAAAATGTTTGTCACACAACGCATCCGACTTGAGCTCCACCCGTTCCAAGACTTACCCTATGCCCATGCCAAAACCTCTCTTATAGTCAACGCTTCAACATCTCATGAGAAAATACTTGAATTACACTTTGCTCCCCCGCCCTCAAACCTTCCTCTCTAGGAACATACCACCCATCCTAATAGGTTTGCTTGATTCGAGGACCTCGGGTCAAATTGGGTTTGCGTGTAAAATGTGTTGGCTTATTTATATTTTTCTGTCTTGACCTATAAATTTGAGATTGGGTCCGTTGTACGTGACCTAATTTCACAAAATTTTCGAGTCAAGCAGTTTCAACTTTCATGGACAAACTGTCGGTTCTGCGAACAAATAATTAGTAGAATCAGAGCTGACAATTTGAATTTGAGTTTGTAAACGCCTGAAACCCAATCCACAATTTTAAGTTCAAGATGCATAAAACATAATCGATCACTTTTCAAGTCATAAGAACCGCGTGAACTCCCATATTCTATACACCAAAAATAAAAAATCGCACCACTTTCAAGTTGGCTTAGACCTTGTTTGGTAAGTCTACTTCATGTGTATACGAGATGTCTATGGACGTTTTTTTTCTTCCAAAAGTTTGTTTGTTTATCATGTCTAAACCATGAATGTTTATAAACATGCATTGGATACAAACATTTTTTGAGTTTTATCACAGGAGCTTGATAACTCTTGTGAGAATAATGTTCAAGTCTATACCTATTTTATACCCACAATACCCTCATTCTCTGCTCTACATAATGCTATTTCTCTGTTATGTGTCTGGCCGGTCTATCCACATGTGTTGGTGGGTATACTTCACATTTGTTAACTTAATATATTTTGTCTGGACGGTATACCCTGTAAGAGGTGTTGTATATCTCTCATTTGTTAACTTGGTATATTTTGTATGGACGGTATATTTTAGGAGGCGGTATACCCACCATGTAGGTGGTCTTTTCAAAACATTATGTCTATAGACAATTAGCCTCTATTAAAAGACATTATGGTCATTTTAAAACAAAAAATGTATATAGACAATAACTTTCCGAAACTCGAATCGACAACTCTGGTCTAGAGCTCCACTTCCCACCCCTAACAAATTACAGTCCCTAAAACGACAGCGTTTTGCGCCATTTCTTGTTGAGTGTTGACCTCGCCGGAACGAACACTGTAGAAGAAAAGAAACGAAAATTGAAATCGCATCAAAGAGGAAAGGAACACAATACAGAGTCTGTTTCTTCTCCTCAATCAAGATCACACGAAGAAGCTCAAGCTCAAACCACGGCCTTATAGCCGATTCTCCGAGGTCGCCAACAATGGCGGCGATCCAGTCCAGAGGTAGCAGCCCCGCGCTGAGCTCGACGAAGGTGAACAAAAGCATTTGGTTCTATTCGATTCTGCTCACTCTTCAGTACGGAGCTCAGCCTCTCATCTCCAAACGCTTCATCAGGTACGCTTAAGGAAATTTCGCTGATTAGGTTTTTAGATTTTGAAAGGTTTAGGAGGATGTTTGATAGATGATGATTTCGAACCAGTAGATTCTGGAGGAATCGAATTTTGATGTTTTGATAGCTCGTGAAATTTGATAGTAATGGTCTAATTTTGGCGTCGATTGCTTGAATTAGTGTTTCAGAGTATACCTGTAATAACAACCACATAGTGTGATATGGAGCATTGTATCTGCTGCTAATCATGAAATTTGGCTCACAAGACATCTAGTTTGATAGATGATGATTTAGAACCAGAAGATTGTGGAAGAATAGAATGATGATGTTTTGATAGCTTTTTGTTTGTAAGAAGCTAGTGAGTTTTGATAGAAAAAGCCTAATTTTGGCGTCAATTGCTTGGAATTAGTGATTCAGAAGAATACCTGTAATAACAACCACATAATGTGATAATGGAGCATTGTATCTGCTGCAAATCATGAAATTACGCTCACAAGACATATATAGCTTGATAGATGATGATTTAGAACCAGAAGATTACAGAAGAATTGAATGATCATGTTTTGATAGTTGTTTGTTTGTAAGAAGCTAGTGAATTTTGATAGAAACAGGCTAATTTTGGCATCAATTGCTTGGAATTAGTGATTCAGAAGAATACCTGTAAAAACAACCACATAATGTGATAATGGAGCATTGTATCTGCTGCCAATCATGAAATTACGCTCACAAGACATCTAGTTTGATAGATGATGATCTAGAACCAGAAGATTATGGAAGAATCGAATGATGATGTTTTGATAGCTGTTTGTTTGTAAGAAACTTATGAAATTTGATAGAAACAGCCTAGTTTTGGCGTCGATTGCTTGAAATTTGTGTTTCTGAGTATACCTGTAATAACAACCATGAAATTTCGCTCACAAGACATCTTTGATAGATGATGATTGAGTACTAAAGGATTCTGGAAGAAATCAGATGATGATGTTTTGGTTGTCGTTTTTTTGCAAGAAGTTCATGAATTTTGATAGAACCAGCCTAATTTTAGCGTCAATTGCATATAATTAGTATTTGTACCTACAAATAACAGCCACATAATGTAATAATAGAGCCTTGTATTTGCTGCAAATCATGATATTCTGCTGACAAGACATATACATTTGATAGCTGATGATTTTGAACCAGAAGATTCTGTAAAAATCAAATGATGATGTTGTGATCGCCATTGGTTTGTAAGAAGATCATGAATTATGATAGAACCAGCCTAATTATAGTGTTAGTTGCTTAAAATTAGAGTTTCAGATGTGATAATTGAGCATTGTATTTGTTGCAAATCTTCAAATTTCGCTCGTAAGATATATACGAGACATCTGAATAAAAAGTGATGAGAGTGTTGTGAAGGATCATAAAACTCTATGGTTAGGATGTGTTCTTTTGCTAACATGTTAAGATTGTGTGAACTTGAGAAAGCGTTTAAAGAAACATAATTTTACTACTATTGCTGGCTTGTGTTGGATGTGTGCTTTCGAACATATTAGTAAACTAGAATTTCAGTTTCGGTGAGACTGTGCTGGTTTACATGAGTATAGGGCTCTTGGTATATGTAACTAGCTGGTTGAAGACTTGGAAAATTTTAATATGGTATTTCATATCATGATCATTGATTTTTGTGCACACACGTCTCGACTTGATGAAATTACGAGGAGTTTACGGGGTCCGAAAAGTCTGTTATTTTATGTTAAATTTCTACCACAAAAATATTTGGTTGTTAGTCAGAAGCAATTGTATACCCCTTCGTCCCCAAATGAGTGTCTTGTATTCCTTTGTTCGGAAAAATTAAGGAAAAGTGAGTTAGTGTTGGACATTTCCCCATGCACCCTCTTGTGTATTTGTTGTAACAAACTCAAGAAATTCTAACAGCTTATTGTGTACAAGGATATTATTGGTAATTTATGCATAACTAATTGCATAGAAAGGAAAGAGACACTCAATTTGTGACAATTTTTTTTTTAGAGAAACAAGACACTCATTTTGGGTCATATCATTTCTTCCATGGTTATTGATATTTGATATACTTTATGAAGCTTATTTTAAAAAAAATGAACTTATTACCAACTTTGGGAAAGCTTTAAATTAGTAAAGATTTCTGGCTTTGCTGCCGATTTGGAGACCATGTATTCAAGTTTCATTGTAATAACTACTCTATGTGCATATCTGTACTCTGAACTGTGATGGATATACTGTATTCATGTTGACTACCAACGCCTACTTGTGTGTTTGTCCATTCACTGCTGTTCAAGGAAACCTTTACCACTATTCATATTCTGCTAACAAGCTTTTACTGTTTTGTTATTTTGTTATTATTACCTATGCATGCGTTGACAGCATCTTAGAAACTGATTCCATTATCTTGTGTTCTTGTTATCACAATCAAAAGCCTATTTATTTGATATTTTATTCGCACATCCATGAAATACCTAGTTCATTCTTCCTCCATTTTACTCTTTAAAATGTTTAAACTGTTTGTTGTTTTATGATCAATTTTTGCAAGTTAATAACTCAATATGATTCTTCCAACAGGCCAGAAGTTATTGTAACTTCATCTGTTTTGACGTGTGAAGTAGCAAAGGTAAATTTTCGTAATGGATACGATCTGATTTTCATCCTTATCTTTGTTCCAACCACTTAAAATCATATAAACTTTTTTTTTTCCCTTCTTGTTTATGATTAAGGACATATGCATTATTTTATATGTTTTTTAGGTTGTATGTGCTCTGTTCCTCATGGCAAGAGACGGTAGTTTAAAGAAAGTATACAAAGAATGGACTTTGGTTGGCTCATTAACTGCCTCCGGACTTCCTGCTGCAATATATGCTCTGCAAAATAGTCTACTTCAGATATCTTACAAGAATCTTGATTCTCTCACATTCTCGATGCTGAACCAGACAAAAATATTTTTCACTGCTTTTTTTGCATATATTATTCTAAGGTATGTTTTTGGAAGTGATCTTTGTCAATTGTTCATGGTGAATCTCCTTAGAATTATACATGAGCTTCCTGACTGAGACACTCAAAACTGAATATTTTAGCTTCCAGCTGTACTGTCACACGTAGAAGCTGGAACTGATTTGATGTTTTCGTCAACCCCCTTTGGTGTAACTTTTGGTTCAATGTGTAGGCAGAAGCAATCAATTCAACAAATCGGGGCCCTGTTCTTGTTGATCATGGCAGCTGTTCTTTTAAGCATTGGTGAAGGGTCTAATAAGCTCTCAAGTGGCACTAACCCTGAGCAAGTTCTGTTTTACGGGATTATTCCCGTCTTGGTTGCATCTGTACTCTCAGGTCTGGCTTCCGCTCTGTGTCAATGGGCTTCTCAGGTTAGCCAAACTCACATTCACTTCTCGCATTTGTAGACTTGTAAATGTTAAAGAATCATCTCAACTAAAAGCTTAACCTTATAGTTGAAGGTCCAATATTAGTTTTATACTCTAACACGCCCCCTCACGTGCAAGCCCATTTTCGCTTTGCACATGACCCATGCACAAGTCCAATTCTTGCCTTGTGCTGAAATTTAATATGGTTGGCGTTAGGATTCGAACTCGGGACCTTTAGTCACCGATGCTCTGATACAATGAACCATCTCAACTAAAAGGTTAAGCTGAAAGTTGAAAGTCCAATATTAGTTTTATACTCTTTAACAGTTTTCTATTTATTCACCACCATTTATTTTTATTACAGGTAAAGAAACACTCGTCATACTTGATGACTATAGAAATGTCCATTGTTGGAAGCCTATGCTTGTTGGCTAGTATCTCCAAGTCTCCCGATGGAGAGGCTATCAGAAAACGTGGATTCTTTTATGGTTGGACTCCACTAACTATGGTAGGGTTCTTATGTCTTCGAGACATTTTTCTCTAAAACCAAAATATTCCACTTGATTTGACCTCAACTGGGTTCTCCAAGTAGTACTCACGACATGACGGAGTGAGAAACATCCACATCCATCAAATAGGTGTGGAGACCAGAGAAAAATTACGGTTATGTTTACATGAAAATAGTATTATTTTCTTCGTATTCTGTAATCGATGTAGCGTAAAATCTTGTATTAGAAAAATTCCCTGATAATTTTTTTGTTATTTCAGATCCCAGTTATAGCTAATGCTCTTGGTGGAATTCTCGTTGGCCTGATTACAAGCTATGCTGGTGGCGTTAGAAAGGCAAGTGAAATAATCCACATATAATTATTTATTTTGACGCTACATTTGAGATTAAGAACAATATTTGTGATCAGATGGCTTCGAAAACCATCACGACCCTTTTAGTGAATCATCACAATTTGATTGGTTGACGAAACTCCGAAAGAGTAATAGATTTAGACATCATTTGTGCTCATTACCAATTGAGCTGGGTTTGTGCGTGTCTAGTTAGAGGTTGATCGTGTGCTTTATGAACACGTAACACGAACACGACACGTTTAAGTAAATGGGCCGGGTGACACGATCGAACATGTTTTGTTTGACAAGACCAACACTTAAGACACAACACTCCCTAAAACGATTAAACATCACAGATTTAACATAACTATGCTAACTAGCAAGATTTTTTGGGGTTAATTTGCAATTATACCCCATAAATTGTGTGTCGGGCATGTCTTCACACGATTAATTAATTGTGTGCGAGTGTTTTGGAGGCTCAACCCGAACACGACACTATTAATCAATCGTGTATATGTTTTTGAAGCTCAACACAAACATGTCGAGTTATTAAATGTGTTGGGTACTATAACACGAACACGGAACAACTACAAAATTAGTGTCTAATCATGCTTATTTCATGTTGTGTTGCCCGAATTGCCAGCTCTAACCATCAGCATCTAACTTGTATTACAACTTTTACCTAAACATGTGCAGGGCTTTGTCATTGTTTCTGCACTTCTTGTGACCGCCTTGTTGCAGTTCATCTTTGAAGGGGTACCACCATCATCATACTGCGCCGTGGCTCTTCCACTCGTGATCACTAGCGTTTCGATATACCAGAAGTACCCGCACAGAGTCAAGAGGAAGAACACGTAGGCCGTTGCCTATACAAAACGGGGTTAGTTCATTCTATACAGTTTTCCATTTACGAAACTTGAATAGTATAGTGGCTAGTTAGAATCATTTTAAAGAAACTGTGTTGATATCTCATCTACTACTTAATGGAATGAGGAGGCTTGGCTTGTTCTTGCTTTTTTATGCAACTAATCTGCAAGAGAATCAAGTATTGTTTTGTGTACGATTTCTTTTGAGAGTGATGCACTCTTGTACTCTCTGTTGAGGTAGCGATTTGGGTTTTGGGTTGAATATGCTTAATTTGAACCCGACCTAAAACTTGTTTGGGTTTTACATGTAAAACGTGTGGGAATACGTACAAAAATGCAAAAATTGATGATGTTCGAATGCAAAGTGTTATGTTAGATATATTGTACATTTGGTAAACCGGTGTTGTATTCTATTAATATACATATTATTTTGTGTACCAAACAAAATTGTGCGAAAAATTAGATAAATACTGCCCCCTCCGTTTCAAAACGAGAATCTTGTTGAATTTCCGTTCTCATACTTCCGATATGTTTTGTAAATTGCTCCCTCTGTCTCAAAATAGTATCATGTTGAATTTCCGTTCTCATACGACCTATCTGTTTTGTAAACCGAGGGTTGTTCATAATTGTATAAACTCAATTTTGCAAACATGATTGATGATACACAATTAATTGGATGTCCAAAACAATATTGTTTAATCACCATGGTCAAATTTGGGTAAAAAAATTGGAACACAAATACATACTTTAAAAGTGGGATCGAAAAAGAGATTTATAATGCATATTAGAGCACCACATTATCAAACATTTAATTTTGGTCTAATCTTTTTCATAATTACAAAACAACACATTTTCAAATTTGAATTTATTAAGATGTGGAAAGTTATAAAACTAAATCAAATGTTTATTGAAAATCATATATATTATGTATTTATACTGCTTTGATTGCACTTGAGCGGTATTACTGATCTGTTTATAGCAAAAAAAAAAACATCATATTTCGTGCAACGCACAAGACAAAACTAGTGAGCTAAAAATCAATCAAATTGTGTGGGGTCAGACAATGTAAATTGACCTATTTTTGGTTCAATTTTGACCCTTTGTGGTCCGATATAGCTCAAATCGATACATGGAGAATTCAACCCAACTCACGGTCCATGATCCATCTAAGAGAGGCATGCGGTTCAGGCAACCTGGTTCATGATCCGACTAAGTCAAGCTCATATTCTGGTTCGATGTATCTGTTCCACTTACTCTCTAACCGATCACATTTGAAGAGGTTCCCCTATAAATACGTCATAGAATAAGAGATGAGGTACAGACACTTGTGAATTACGTTACCATGTTTGGTTCACTCTTTTATTTTCACTCCGAAAATAAAATTGTATTAACCGTTGAGAGGGCGGATCAACTGGTAAGAGGTTGTTCCAAATTAATCTGAGGTCTCCAACTCGACTATCAAAGAATACAGTTGTGTTAAAATTTAATAGGAAGAGATTCGCCGTCCTTATGCTCCTATCTGGCTCGAATGAGGGTCAGCCTGCGTATAGTAAAACTAAAGGTCTTAATTTCGTGCTGATTGCGGGTCTCACTTCTATCGCCCGATGATTTGGGAGAAATAGTGGGAAGAAAAAGTGGGCCAACCCAAATGGGTCTGAATTGTTACTATACCGGCAAAAATTAAATTTGGACCCACGAGTCCAGCCCACTAACATTAGAGAAGAGCATGAAGATTCAAGATAATACATGTAACGGGCCCATGTTATATAAGAATGAGTATTATTGTAATTTTGCTTATTTACTGTTATAGCCTACATGTAGCCGAGATGGCTGTTGTGTTAGGGCAACCAATATCAATACACTAAAATTGTTATCTTCTTCCTCTCAATTCTCTGTAACTCTCTCTCTCTCTCTTATATCTTCTTCTTCTTCCCCCAATCTATATCTCATCTCTTAATTCTCTTATTTAATCAATTTCGAGTTTCATTTTTTGATCCAAGTAAATTGGATTGTATCAGCAACAAACCAGCAACAAGCACGTCCTCGAGTCCGTCTACGAATTTGAGGTCGAGAAGGCCGAAACCCTAAATCGCGAAGGGAAGGGCCGAGGCGTACGTCACTCTTCAGAACC